>JAOTRC010000004.1:14044906-14056949 GCA_027497675.1 Cyprinella lutrensis
CCCAAGGTGCTTCGTGTCCCTTGCCACTGCTATGCTGTAAATAAACTTCATTTTTGAGATCTTCGACGTCCACTTCACTTTTTCTTACAAGGTGAAATACCTATGAGTTAGCCAGAAAACGTGCTAATGAACTACTCAATTTGGCATTAAATAATATTAAAGGACACACTAGACAGGGGAGAAAAAAAGTATTTTCACTAGAAGTGAAAAGCAGTAAACAAAAGCATTGTAAAGCACCGTATTCGTTTCAAGATGTGTGCCCTGCCTCCCCTTTTCCGGCATAACAGTTTAGTTTGTCTGGTAATTGCCATGTGGTTTCTGCCTGCAAAGGTAATGAGAAAAATCAGCTAAAAAGCCAGGGAAAGACAATTGTGAAAGCATAGTCTATACAGCACTATAGTGTAATACAAGCACTATAGGCAGACTGCAGAGTAAAGCCTGCTAATGAAGTATCAGCAGCTCTGAACATGGCTTCTCTGCAGCAAAATGGATGAGGCGCAGCAGCCCCAAGTGGCTAATAAAACGTCCATTATGCATTACAGGCCACTCAAAGTGTCCCCAGCCAAACATAGTCACTTAGCAAACCACTGGATTATGCAATGGCATTAGTAAAATAATTCATTAGGATCATTTTTACTACCCTCACAGAGATCACAATGAACATCCACAATTTACAAATTGCAACCATGCCATTCTTTGATGCGCACCTCCAGGGACAATGGGGGATATTCCTGTCCTAACAATGGGTTCCTGTTAATGCTGTTTGTTGAAACTAAAAATAATTCAGGATCATCTAGGCGAATTGCAACTAAAGAGCAAACTTGCAGCTTAAAGCTCCACCTACTAGTTTACGAGGCCGAGTAGCTAAACTACAGGTCTCAGGAGTCATTTTGTGTTTATAGAGGGGCCACCATGAGGGGAAGAAGGGGTAATCTTTTCGTGTGGGGTGACTGGAATTTAGCTGTTTTCCGTTAGCAAACTCCCACTTCTTTAGGCAGTATGCACTGACCAACAGTGGGCTGTTTATGCACAGAGGAAATACATCAATGGTGTGAAGTAATTTATTATTCCATTGCCGTTGATCAAAGAATACTGTCCCCCTGCTGTTACTCACACTGGCGTATCAGTGTCATTGGTTTGTCTCGATCACTAATGTTTTGGGGTTTTTTTTCAAAGGTATATTCATAAAAACTAATTAAATCTGTCCTATTTGAACTAAGGCTTAATCTTGCCTTAATATAAGTCCTGTCTGTGATACTAGGCCTGTATGTTTTGGTACTGCTTAAAGTGGAAATGAAGCAGACAGTCAAGTTAACATTATTTAGTAAATAGAGTTCTACTCTAATCAAAAACTGTATTTAACAAACATAATACATGTAACCACTTACAATAATAAAAGAAAATGTTTTGTTATAGCTTTTGTAGGAAGGTCACAGCCATCTTGCAGTACAGTGACATCATAACGTAGGTTGGCTCTGTTGCATAAATTAAGATTATAATAGTTTTGATTCTGGTCTTTGATTTTTCTGCTTAGTTAATGTAATCATTTCTAGTAACAGATAAACTATAATTAATTTCTGTCACCAAGAAGATTTCTGGGCTGATAAAGAAATAGAAAAAAACTCCACCAGTGAAGGAAAAATTGGTTAAAAACTTTATTGCATTGAATGCAAAGGGATTTAAAAAATGGCAAAGGAGATGATGGGATTATGGATAACCTTTGGAGACCAACGTATGGTGTGCTGATTGGTAAACATGGAGTCATGGTAAGAAATATTTCTTTTTGCCGTCAGATGGGTGTTAATTTTGGTTGTGGTTGATTTTCATTTCTGACAGTCTTTTCGGCAACATGCTGTATTTCCAAGTGAAACTATGGAAATATTGTGGTGGTGGGTGTGTCTGAATGTGTATCAGGAAATGAAGCAACTGTCCCTTTCAGGCAGTTTATGAATATGGACTCTTTTGTCCTTTGAAACACTGTAAAAAAAAATACATCCAGGACTAATGCAATAGTGGTCCAGTTTCCATCTCTGTTTTTATCTTTCACTATCTGTCCTTCACTTTCTGTCTTTATCTGTCTCTCTATCATTGTATCTGATGAACTCAGCCAAGACAACCAACCCTGTGTCATCACAGCGAGTGAAATAGTACTGCAAGAAAGCAATGCTCTTGCTAGTGTACAAAAGCTAAATTTCTTTTAAATTGTTACATTGATTGTGTTTGTTAGATCATTTGATTAGGAATGATTAGGAATATTGTTAACTTGACTGAATGCTTGATTTCTACTTAAGACTCGATTTTCAGCTGTAAAAATGAAATGGATATCTTTTTGGTATTTGGTTTAAAAAGAAGATTGGTTATATTTACCTGCAGAGTGCATCCAAACACACCTATCATGAGCATGACCACAGAAAGGTAGTCTGTGAACACATCCCACCATGGCTTCAGAACCCGGAAAGCCGGCTGCTGTTCTGTGAACTGCCGGAATTCGGTCACTGGAATCATTCTCCTGTAAAGGCACAATGGAGAATTATGAATTATGAGCTATGAATATTTTGAATAACATATTATACTGTAGGGTATACTGTAAGATTTTTGCTTAATGACTTCAATGATCAGCCGAAATTGATCAAATTACAGCGCAATACATCCTTACTAAAGAGCTGATATGCTAAACCAGAGTTGTCACAATACCAAAATATCAACGATTCTCGTAAAAATGGCTGTATATAGCAAAAACTATTATAATTATTCAATTATTGAACTATTTGAAAATAAAAATTAAATGATTTATAATTATTACTGAAAATAATTGAACATGATGGAAAAGACATGGGTTAAATTCCCAGGGAGTGTATTGTACAGGAATAAAAGCCACTGTGAAAATCCATAATCACAAACCACAATCCAACCATCATTAGTATGTAAGGCTTTAACCATGTCTTGAACATGGGTGGGACAATGGAGTGCAGAGCAGCATCAAGAACATCAAATTGAGGGGGACAATTTCGCCATTTCTAATTATTGGGGGAAGCGTGGGAACTTGTTCCCGTCACTGTCTATGGTGGTTACAGTCTTGCTGGTATGTGTCGTCTGGTAATTGCATGGCCCTATGGCTTATTCTTGATTCACTTGCTACATTCATCAATCAATCAAATAGCCTAGTTCTGAAAAAAAGGGGGGAAAAAAGACTTGTCCAGGTCAACACCTTATAATTGGCTGATAACTCATGAGCCTTTCCCTCAATGGTCTCTACTAGTAATTTATTTTAAATTCAAATCCATGATTTTATTTATTTGGCAAAATTCCAGGTAATATGTTAAATAAAATTGCACAAATATCTCTTTAATTGCGATTAAATCCACCTAACAGGGATGTTAATTCTTTGATGTTTTATTTATTTACTGGATAATGATTTAGTATTCTTAAAGGGCATATTGCAGGTTAGGGGAACCACCGAGTCAATGTATAGAAAATAATGTAGGAACTAGATTTTCTTTAAAATATACTTATAATTGCAAAAGATGCTTCTACTTTTACTTCCACATCTGAAAACGGGTGTGGCGGCGTAACATAACGGGCGGGAGAGCGGTCGATTCAAGCAACAGGAAAACAATGGATCCCAATGACATTTCGGATGCTGAGGAAATACTTACTCGTATGACGGACCATAGTCATACAATTATGACTATGCTATGCTGCCAAGAGAGTGAGGGCAGGCCAGGATTAATGTTAGACAGAATGATCAGAGACAAATTGAGTTGTGGTTTGAGGACAATTAGTGGAGAACAGGACAGGTGCTTGGTGAGAGAGTTCAGTGATAGCTTATAAATATATACACTTTCGCTAAATATATACACTGTTCTCACAATGCTGTACAGATTATTACCATCGTATATCAGGCCAGCAGACATGAGTATGTTTAGGGTATAGGCCTACTATTAAATGTATAAAAACTATACTTTAGTATATTTATTGTACTAAAACAAACTCAAAGTACATTTTTAGAACCTATTTTTCACCTGGGTTATAACAAACTATAAAAACATAACAATTTTGTTTTTAATTACAAGTTGCCTTTATTTAGGGCATGACTAAGTTACCTATATCACACTATTTGATGCCATTGGTACAGTATAGGACCATCAATAATCTTGCTTCGGCATCCCATTTTAAACTAAAATCCTCCGATCTGAAGTGAACGCTACACACGACTGCGTTTTTCGAAGCCGATGCGGAAGAGAAATCCCGTCTCTTGACCTGCACAAACTGCACCAGGTACAGAAGACCACCATCCTTTTTCTTGTTAGGAAACCTGTGGACTTGATGCCCGGACAGGCCGGAATTTTTGCAACCTCAAAAATTTAAAAAATTTAATTTAACATGACGATAATAAATTGAAATACAAAAACTACCGAAAACACACCGACTGACGTTTTTACCAGCAGTCAAAGAAGCCGTTTGTACGAGCAGTCAAAGAAACGCTCACTTTATCTAGCCAACTAATTTATCTACTAAGGGCATAGTGCCCTTATGTCGTTTCAAAACATTTTAAATCCTGCATTAACTTCTCATATTATATTTTCATACAAGGGTTTTTTTTTTAAGTATTGATCTTTAAGTATTGAAGACGTGACATAAAATGCCCGTACTGATTTCTAATGAAGGCAGTCCAGCAGGTTTCATCTAATCTCTTTTGATGCACTTTTTCCATCATGCCGTACACAATGCATATTCCACTGATCTTATTAATTATTGAGATTAGTGCTGCGTTGGCTTCACTTTGCAGCAGTCAGCCAGTCAAAAAAAATGGTTTACATTGATGTAGAAAAGATGGAGAGCAATGACAACAAACACAGTAGTGAAACATAAAATGCAACAAGGAAGGGAAGTAGTACTAGAACGTGCCATCATTTAAAAGCCCCCCCCGTAGTCAATCATTTTATACCTTAAAGCTAACCAATCACCAAAATCACATATTTAAGCGTTTTTTCCTTGAATTTTTGTCATGCCATAAAATGGATTAAATGTAACTCTACACCCTTGCTTCACTTAGTATATTCGGTACTGTGAATATGCAAATTAGCCCAGCCCCCACTCGTCGATGATCACACATAGTTTGTGACGTCATAAATAGTGATTTCAATCCGCATTTTTAAAACTGTCTTTCGTCCACTGCAGTTAAGGAGAAAATACTCAGCAATGGTGTTGATTTTCACTGAAGGGAGACTTTAAACACCTACAACGCACCTTTCACAAAATGCAGACAAGTACCCAGTTGTAGCCCTGCACTTGATATAACACACCAGAAAACACACTAAATTACGCTTTCTCATTAAATGTCAGATAACTACAACAACCCTCATATAATTTACATGGAAGACCAAACCAAAGACAACACTTCTGTAAAAGGTCCCAAAGTCAAAATGTGATTGCACCAATATTAAATGAACACCAAAACTACACTATTGTGTATAGGGTTGGGACAAAATATCAGTGCCAAAAATTGATATTTTAATTAATAAAATAAAGTGCTCTAAGTAGATTTCCCTGCTCCCAACGTAGCTACATCAAATGCTCTCTGTTAAACTTTAATCCTTAAACAAACCTATTGATATTCAAATTTTAAAAGCTAAAACACAATTTGACTGATTTATGAGTCTATTTAAATAGTGTCTTCACAAGCCAGTTGTCAGGGAAATTCACACACACACATCCTTTATACGAGTATAGCTAAACGTGTACACAACAAATTACAGGAAAGTGTACAACAACTCTAGTAGCTTAATCATCACAAACCAGTCAGCAAATGAATTAGAAAAACCTAATCTCAGCTGACAATAAATCCTTAAGTTGTGTACCTGCTGAAAATGTTAAGTCATTCAATGGTGCTTACATCAGAGTAAACACAATCAGTCTTCTACAGGTTAAACACAAATATTCACATACTGTTTGTACTTTTATAAATATTTCTCAAAAACAGACAACATAAAAGCATGTATACCCATATTTAGATGCAATCTACTTGTGTACTGTGCACAGAATGATTAACCGCAACCATTATTTAAAAAAAAAAAAAAAGAAAGAAACCCAGGGCTACAAGATCTTCACTGTATGCAACAAGCTTCAACAGGCAGCCTTCTTCAGGCAAGGCAAAATATTTGGACATTTGTGAACAGCTGCAGGAGTTCAAGTATCTGGAACTCCTGATTATAGCCGATTTGTTACAAGATATTTTCCACACACAAGCTTTGACACACACAAATAAGCAAATAATGGTCAATAATATTAATTAAATGCTAAAGGATAAAATGCCATGACTTGAATGCTAAACTACATCCAATGTTCAAACACTACAAGACAGGCAATAATAAAATGTTGACAGACCGAATGGAAAAATGCAACGTGTTCTGGTAGAGCAGAAATGGATGGTAGGCTATGCATGTTCTTGCAGACCTGCTTATTTAATCTAATAGCTTTAAGTATCCTACTAAACTCGGATGTGCACCATCTCCTGAAGCAGCCCTTCCTGCCAGGAAATGGGGAGATTCTCAAATATAGTAGGCTAGTGGAAAAAAAAAACAGTAGGCCTAATACTGAATCACATCCAGTCAGCAGCACGAAGAAGAGCTCACTTTCATATAACTCAGTAAAAGCATGAGCACGGAGGAAAGATGTTTTGTAACGATAGCTGGAGCTGATTTCCTCTACTGCTAATTACGGAAACCGAAATAAACAACATTAATTTAATCTCACGAGACAAAACAAAAAAGTGCACGTTCATCCTTGCGATATTAATTTAATTTAAAATCCACACATTTGATTTAAATCTCAAGAGACATTTAGTTATTTGGAGTACTTTAAATGGAGGCCTGTATAATGTCTATCATAGGTAGGCTAATATAACAGCCCTAGCGAATGTAAAATAAATATAAACTAAACAAAGAATCATTCGTGAACTTCAGTGACGCAAAATTCTAATTGATATTCTCAGAATCTACTTTCCTCACGTAGTCCACAATTTTCTTTCGTCTCACCTGTCTGTTTTAACGTTACTACAAATTCGCTCCAACAACACGTCTTTGGAACAATAAGTTAATTGTAGCACGTTTCCTCACTCAGGGGGTTTGAAAAGTTAAACGCTGTCCCGAGCGCGTTTCACTGCTTCAATGACTATCACCCAATTACGTCACGAAAATAGAATAATTCAGCATTAAACATTTGCAATCTTAATTTTGGTCGCCAAACACCGATAACGTGAAACAAACGGTCCCAATTTTCTCTTACCTTTAAAAGGTTGAAGGTGTCTAGAGTTGACGATTCTAGCGGGGACTACAGCATGTCCTTGCGGCAGCGGTTCTCAGTCTCTTCTGTCCTCCAAGTGCTATAGGCTGAGCTGGCTGGGCGGGACTTCAGTACATGGGGGAAAATGAGAGACACAATAGTGTTCCCAGAACCGCCTTTCTCACTTTCCGTTTGGATTTCGCGTGTGTTATGTCGCGCTACATCTGTCCATGACTTATGCAGCACCTCATTGTTACAGGAATTCTCAAGGACATATCCTCGGCTCCACATCCCCAGTTCCCCACCATGTTAACTAACTAAATAAAGACATTTCCTATGCGTCACGCTAAAGTTAATTATGGTTTGTTTGTGTTTATGGTCCTTGTTTAACCAAAAAGCTGTGAGAACGGGCTGGAGAGATAATAGCCTATATGGCAAGGCGGTTGGCTTAAGTAAAACACTGTAATTCACACAGGGTTTCTGACTACACTGAATGACCCTGTGCAATTAGAGTGAAACTGCTGAACAACAAATCCTGAAATGCTTTCGTTAAATGGACATTGTAAAATAGAAAAGGAACTTTATGCATAAGTATGCATTTTTAGCCTATACATCAGAAATGGAAACTAACAGCAATGATCATGCAAGTGTTTATAAACTATTCAGACTCCCACACCAGGCAGAACAGACATTAACTTTGTCATCCCACTGTCTCCATAGCCGCTTTACTAGATCATATGTTTACAGCATGTCTGATTGGCTGCACCATCTGCCTGAGGCTTGCTTGCACGCTCTCTCTTTGTTCTACGCGGAAACCCTCTTTGACATTGGGCAGCAGCAGAGACTTTAAAAGGTCTTCCTCAACTAAAAGCCTATTCACTGTAAGGCTGACATTTTATAAGCTATGTTAAAAGACTGTATCTTAGAAATGCATAGAGTTGGGTTAGAAAACTTACTGATCTGTAATGGAATATATGTGGAATGGGGACTAAATATGACTAAAATTTATTTTCAAAGCCATATGCTTAGACAATGTTTCAAAGAAGAGTGTCCTGTCAAGGGCAGAATTCATGACCCACCAAATGGTTGTTTCAAAGTGATCTATTCATTGCAAGTGGGAAATTCCAAATATAGTCTTGTAATGTTTACTCCTACATATAGAAGTCCAGTGTAGAACATTGCTGTGGGCTGTATTAAACCAGCTAAGGTTTTGCTAAATTATAAAGGAAAAAGTCAGAGAGAATATAATTTTATTTTATTTTTTTCTTTGGTAATTGGGGGCCATTGTAATAGGGTGACCAAATGTCTTGTTTTTCAGGACATGTCCTGTTTTCTTATAAGAAAACAATATAATAACTTTCTATCCATATAGAGAAAGCATAACCTACTTTAAATGTATTGAAATTAATAGGGTATCTTTGAGTAAACTTTGAGTATCATTTGAGTGGGCCCATATGTTTGCCGGCCCGAGTGTCCTGGTTTTTGGTAATCAAAATATGGTCACCCTACATTGTAAAACATGTATGCTCTGATTTGGTATTGTGTGTTTGTCTGCGTTTCTTATTAGGTTCCTTATTTGATTATCACCTGCATGTGTCTAATTTAATTACTTGCTAATGTTCAGGTCTCTGTTAGTTCTGTTATTTAAATCGTCTTCGTGAGTGCTACTTGCATGAGACAAAAGGTCTATGCTATATATTATAAAGCGATAGTTCACCTCCAAAACAATCTTTATCACTCCATCATTCCAAACTCCTTACTCTCTTCTGTGGAACATAAAAGATATTTTGAAAAATGTATCAATGTTTTGTTTTGTATCCGTAAGTCAGTGGTAACCAAAATTCAGAGGTAGCCAATATTAATCTTCCTCCCTCCCTCTCCAGGGTTACATACATAATAAGGCTATATATAGACTGTATACTGTATATCCATTTAAACAGTTAAAATATACTTTTAATACACTCAGTGAACAGATTTTATCAGTGCGTGTTTATGACTCCTAAAACTAACCTTATTAATTAGTTTGCATTATTAAACAATTTGTTTTATTGTGACATTGCCTTATATAATGTTTGATAACATTGTAGCTCAGATGATGAAGCATAATGCGATTATAAGGTCCATTCAAATTTTACACTAAAACAAAACCGTGAAGGGGAATATATTTGTAGTTGCCACTGACAATATGTTTCCATAAATGTAGCGCTCTCAGAAGTTCTGCAGGCTAAAGGTTCTATTTATAGGATCTTGTCCAATGCTGTGAACAAACTTGAAGTCCAGGCCAGGCCATTTGGTCTGCAGGTGCTAGTCTATCAGTATTTCTTATGTAAGTTTCTGTGGTAGACTGGGACCTATTATTTTAAATCTTCTAGTTCCCTTATAGTTCAAAAACAGCCTTTCTGAACAAAAGGTTGATGTCTTCTTCACCCTTAGAATTTCACTAGCTTCTGAATGAACTTTGCCAGAGGCTGAAACGCAGCGGTTTCAGCTGTTTTTTTGATTGATCCCTAACAGAAACTATGAGAGTATCTCAAGAACAATGGATAGTACTGATCCAGTGAATGAAACATGAAAGCAAAGTCATTCTTGACATCAGCACCACTATCTATAATACCCTCATCCCACATTAGGTCAAAGGATACTGGCTATATGAGAGTTTTTGATCATCCACAAGAAACTAGTTTGGTCTCTGCATCTACTGTCCAAAACACCCCGCAGCATTTATTTTGTGTCCTCACTTTGAACAACCAGGTCCCCTTTGACAATGATCTTGCATGATGAGCCATGGCACTTACAATGGATAATATTTGTCCAGAGGTGGTTTAGAGCTGTGCTTCGGTAAGCGAGCCAAAAAAAAAATCAACAAAAACAGTTTGGTTCATGACTGTACCTACATTGCTGACAAAATCATGCTCTATGTCAAGCTTATAAACCCATTTACCTAAATGGTTGGTCAGTGTATGTGACATAGGCCAAATATGTTTAAGGACATGCCTCTTCCCCAAAGGTTGCTTAACAAGTGTATGACCTTGTAGATTGTCATATGTAGTTTTTCCTCTAAGCACGTGAGCATGTGAGTTAATGGCCGAAGACGTCTCATCAGGGCTAAACAACAAGGTAGACTGACAAATGTCTTCAGCTTCCCCATTCTGGTCATTTCAAACCAATTAAGAAATTGCTTTGAGGTGGTTGAACTGCTTTGTAAAGATTTCAGATATCTATAGGGTTCACCCATTTATGTCAAATGAAAGTCAACATGTTAAAATGTGTTCCCCAAAAGGCACAGACTCTTGAGATCATCTATTATTGAATGTAAGGGTTTTATGGACCCCTGTGGGTCTGTGAAGGTACTGCATAGGGAGAAGGTATGGCATAAAGGACTAAATTATGTAATAATGTTAGTTTTTTATTAATTTATTTTCTACATTTAGGAGTCCTTGGGTCTACTGAGTGCATTTCAAGCGACTGGAAAAAGTGCAAGCATAACACGTGGTTACGCAGTGTTCGTTCCCGTTTATCTCATGAAACCAAGGTTACATTACTGAAACGTTCCCTTTCGATAACGGTTCACTCACATTGTGTCGATAGCTGATGCTATGGAGAATGCAATCCAACATCACTGTGTCATAAGTGCACGACTGTATAAGCCAAAGGCAGAGAATAGGCCCTACGAGTCTGGCTCAGGGATGGCTCCGATCCGGGGGCCTCAACAGTGGTACTCCGGGAGCTCTGACTGACCTCTGACACTGCCTTGGGGTGGGGCTGGGCAGGTGTGGGGGGCACGCCAGGAAAACCTCTGGAAAAAATGGGCAGGGGGCTCGGGGCTCACTGGCAGTGCCTGGGCTGCATGACTCAAAGCCCAGCTTCTTGACTGCCTTTGAGAGGACTCTGGTGAGCTCGGAGTCCAGCCAGGGCTGAGAATCATCTGGCACTACATCACTTCTCTGCATCTGAAGCAACCAGGGACATGGCATCATTGGCAGCATCTTTCTCAGACCCTCGAAACGAGACCAATCCACCCACACCGGAAAAGGTCTTCACGGGTAAAATGCTGCTCTCACCCACATCGGAAGAGGTCTTCACGAGTAAACAGCACAAGGGAATCCTCTTGCTGTGGGGAGAATGAGACATGCGGGATGTGGTCTCTTTAAGTCCCGCTTGCCAGGCCCCGCGAATCTGACTTTCTTCCTCCTTGGCTTGTGAGAGGAGAGGGTGGAGAAAGTATGAGCGTAAGGGATGGGATTACTTCTGTAACAGAAAGTGATCCATGAGTTCAGCGAGGTGAGACATTAATGGTGCAACAATTTGCAACAAACACCAATTAAAATGCTCTTTTATCGTTAGTAATCATGCTCAATCACTCGCCGGGTGGCCGCATGGGGGTGGCACCTCAAAGCCGAGTTAATGATATCGCTGCTGGGCTCTTCAAAACGCAAACAGGTAGGCTTCTTTTCTTCACGAGATCAGTGAGCTGATGGTCTTCACACTTGAGTAAAGATTCTGGTGGAATGGCACTTAGTTTGGCTTATGCAGGTAAATGTACCATCCCATTTTTTTTGGCTGCGCTGAGACGCCATTGGTCTGTGCAGTAGCACATGATTCATGATTCAACATGATTCAGTCAGGCTTTAGTTATTGTCAGAGAAAGAGATTTCCCATAGCGTCATCTGTCAATGCCATAAGTATATAAAGGCTAGATGTGTCGTCAGCGCTGCTGGCCAATGGAGGTCGTCGTCTGCACCTGGCGGCCATCTTGTCA
>JAOTRC010000004.1:14153257-14167802 GCA_027497675.1 Cyprinella lutrensis
AGTTACTTGAGTAGTTTTTAAGCAAACTACTTATTTACTCTTACTTGAGTCATATTATATTTCAGTACTTCTACTTGAACTCAAGTAAATTTTTACTTAAGTAGCAATACTTTTACTTAAGTACAATTTGTCAGTACTCTTTCCACCACTGCAAAGAGGTTATAACTGGTGTGTTTTATGTCATAGATCAAAACATGAAAATATTTTGAAGCTTTGTTTACCACAGACCTTATTTCAGGCAATTTAGCATAAAACCCATTTAAAAAACCTTTTTAGACTTTTTTAGACATTAGTGCGAGGGAACCGGAAGTGATAAAATGCTAACTAACTGTTTTGGCCTACAAAGTGACGTCGTAACTTGCACTCTATTCTGGCACTCTATTCCAAGTAGCCTATGCAAAGTCCGAATGCCGAAAGTCCAGCCAGAATGACTTCCCGAAGACGCGAGTCCCGTAATTCTGCTAATCGAACAGCACGTTCTTGAATGCGCCACTCACCTCGCTCTGCTACTCCGGTTATCTATGTAAATTTTAGGCAACAATAAAACGAACCATGTCATAAAACTCCACTCTGCCTCTTTTCGATTTCATTTAAATACATTTTAAACATTAAAAGCAATGTGGTTCAGGCAACACATAGCCTATACCCTATATTTACTGCATGTATGTATGGTATACATACATAATTATATCTCATGTTTAACCACTACATAGACGTCAGAGTCAGCGGTAAACATCAGAATGACTTGCCGAGGAAAGGCTGTTCCAGGCAGGGTACACGAGCGCAGAGCCGTCCGGTGATTGCTTGGAATGGATCTCAGTCATTTTGTCATAAATCTATAAATAAACCACAGATTTGAGCTTTAAAAAACTTCATTCTCGCCTGAAAAACTCTTAAAACTTTTTTGTGACAGTAGTAATATGACAGTAGTATTACAGTAGTATTACATTTTATGACAGTAGTATTATATTTCAACTGTATTAAAAAATGGTGCTTCTAATGCCCTTGTAGTACGCGCAAGTGACAATACTCTGTCAACCAATCACCGTTCTGCAATGAGTCTAGCTCCACCTTTTAATACCGTACCACTGTTCTAGGTACCCCAATGGAAGGGTACCCAAAAAGTGGTAAAGTTCGGCTTTTTGGTACCATTCACAACTTTTGACAGTGGAAACGCAAATAATTGTGTACCGGACCGAACTGTACCATACCATACCGCTCAGTGGAAACGAGCCATAATATGCTGTTGGTCCTCTGTGTGCTTCCAAAATGGTGCCGACCCTCTAAGGCATGGGCTCAACAAGATCCCTGAATGTGTCCTGTGGTATCTGGCACAATGTTAGAGCAGATTCTTCAGGTCCTGTAGGTTGCGATGTGGAGCTGCCGTGGATTGAACTTGTTGGTCCAGCACATTCCACAGACGCTCAATAGGCTACGTGCACAAGCGTGCACAAGCGTCACGAACTTCCGCAATTGTCAGAAGTCGGCATATCGGTCTACGACTGTTCATCCGCATCCACTAATAAACAAACAAGATGAGTGCTTCTGTTGTACGAAAAAAAGAGTTCTTAAACACATCTAAGTTTGTAGGAACTGTAGGTGGATCTAACGCCCGTTTCACACATACCCCGTTTGCAGGGGATAACTACTCCGCGGTTCTACCACAAACACATACTTACTATTTTTAGTATTTTTTTTGCGCGTCACCCAAAATGTCTATTTTGTGCAGCCACTGTGCACGAAGGTTGGTGTTTTTCAGGAAGCTAGGAAGCTCAAATGGCTGTTAGCGACTTAAAGCAGAGCAAAGTGCCACACAGCAGTGCTCCTAACGCACCATGTTAACAGGTTAGGGCTTTCACCTTTCACTGGTGTGGTACATATAACAGCAGCACAGCGATTGTTTCCACACCGAGTCTATTTTTGTTTTCCTCTAAACGCTGAATTAAAGTGACATGTTTCGTGGTCAAAATGATAAAGATTGACCTGAAAATCTAGTAATTTCACCATAAATGCGTTTAATTAAATAAAATATAGTAATCTCACCATAAATGCGCATTTAATCAAGGAAATCAAGGAAAACGTCTCGGGTTATGACTATAACCCTGGTTCCCTGAGAAGGGAACGAGACACTGCATCGAGAATCGACACTTTGGGGACGCTCCCTAAGCGTGCGCCTCTGAAGTATGAATGAAACTAATCTAATCCTGATTGGTGTTGCGTCGTGACGTAACATGTGACGGCATACCCGGAATTATAAAAGTCACGCTGTCACAATACACACTAGCCCCGAGATGAAGCAAGACACTGAAGGTCTAAAGAGGGCGTGGCAGAACGACGCAGTGTCTCGTTCCCTTCTCAGGGAACCAGGGTTATAGTCATAACCTGAGACGCTCAACACTGCGTCGAGAATCGACACTTTGGGGAAAGAGTGCCCACTAGGCCATGCACTGAAAAGACCTGTCCCGGACTGAAGCTGTCTAGGCACTCAGCGAGGACCGAGTACATGTGCACCGGGCGTACTGGGAAGGTGGAGACTGTAAAATCTTATAAAAGTGTGTGGAGTAGCCCAACTGGCTGCTTCACAGATCTCCTGCAGGGGTACTCCTGAAAGAAGGGCCCTAGACGAGACCATGTCTCTAGTTGAATGAGCCCTTAAGGCCAAAGGCGAAGGCAGCCTACGCACCTTGTAGGCCTCCGAAATCGCCTGGACAATCCAATTACCAATAGTCGATTTGGTTGCAGGGAGCCCCTTCCTAGGTGACCCAAAACATATTAACAGTTGTTCCGACCTTCTCCAAGAAGAGGACTTCTCAAGATATAAACTCAAAGCTCTGACGGGGCAAAGCAAGTGAAGCCTTTCATCTTCTGCTGACACATGAGGTGGAGGATGAAATGCCTGAAGGACTACAGACCGAGCCGTATTGGATGGGACTTTGGGCACGTAGCCCGGACTCGGGTGCAAAAAGGCCTTTACTCTGCCAGGGGCAAACTCCAAGCAAGCTGGCGTCACCGCCAGGGCTTGGAGATCTCCCACCCTCTTTAGTGAGGTAATTGCTAAGAGAAAAAAACATTTTCAAAGTTAAGTCCCTAGGCGAAGCCGAGTCTAAAGGTTCGAAGGGAGCCAGGGATAACCCTTCCAGAACTTTTGCCAGGTCCCAGGCCGGAACCCTGGACCTGGCAGCCGGCCTCATCCTCCAAGTACCACGGAGAAACCGAATGACCAATTGATGCCTCCCCAAAGGCCCATCAACCAATGGTGCGTGGAAAGCCGAAATAGCAGCCACGTACACCTTAAGTGTGGACGGGGAGAGACCCGCAGAGAAACGGTCTTGAAGAAATTCCAGAACTGAAGCCACCGGGCAGTTTACTGGATCTAAGCCATGTTCTCTACACCAAGTGACGAACACATTCCACTTGAGGCCATATAATCTCCTGGTAGATGGAGCCCTGGAGCTGAGTATGGTTTCAACCACTCCAGCTGATAACCCAGCATTTAGGTACTGAACCCCCTCAGAGGCCAGACCCACAGTTTCCACAGTTCTGGACGAGGGTGGAAGATTGTGCCCTCCGCCTGAGACAACAGATCCCTCCTCAGAGGAATCTGCCATGGTGGAGCTATGAGGAGTGACACAATGTCCGAGAACCAAACCCGTGTTGGCCACATTGGAGCAATCAGCAATAGACTGATGCCCTCCTGACGTACCCTCTCCAGGACTCCCGGGAGCAGAGCGATCGGGGGAAATGCGTACAGGCGAAGCCTCGGCCAGGCCTGTACCATGGCATCCAACCCCAGTGGGGCTGGATGTGATCTCTTTAATGCAGCATTTACCATATCAACATTGCGACCACTGCGCTATGCTTCCCCCGCATGTTACAACTCGCCCGCCACCTCCTCCTTGGAGTCAGAAGCTTCTGAGGTCACTTCATTCCACTATTTTCTTCCGGCCAGCTCAATCGTGCTGCCGACGAGCCTCACGACAGGCTATGGCCAGGGAGAGTGGAGACTCCACCCCCAGGAGGTCCAGCAAGGTAGGAATCACTTCAGGGCCATACAGTTACATCTGTTTGCCTCTCCGGATTCCTTCCTCTGCCAGACTACCCTTGGACAGACAACAGGATCTCAGCTGACCCCGGTGCCCTGCAGAAATGCGTTCCCCAGTGAGCCTTCTAAAGCGGCTATGCTATTCGTTGTTGTTTGGCGCCCACTCAAGATTAGTGATTTTCATCATGCTCAGGTGTTTAGAAGAGATGCTCCTGAAGTTCGTCGCACCTAGTGCTTAGCAGCGCTCCTCTTGTGCGCTCATGTCACTTGAGCCTACTGTACTTGGTCAGGAGCAGAGCAGGTTAGACGCTGAGGTTCAGGTGGCTACCACAGGACTATGTGGGAGTCACTATCAATTCTGCGAGGGTACCCTGCAAGAGTACGAGAGTAAGAGGAAGCGTTGCTTACGCCAAATAGGAGTGGAACCTATTCATTCAGTGAGTCTTTGTTAGAAGATACTGAAGGCATTTGGTCATTTCAGTGCTCTCCTTCCTGCAAGATGGACCGAAGACAAACAGGATGTGGAAGACTGATGAAGGCAGGCGGAAGACAGGACATTGAAATGTAGTGATGGCAATTTCAAAACACTACTTCATGAAGCTTCAAAACCTTATGCATCTTTTGTTCAGAATCAATGGTTCAGAGCGTGTATCAAACTGCCAGAGTAACGTGATTTCATTAAAAGGGGCTTCATTATGTCATAACTGTTTCAACACACTTCGAAATTTAAATGGTTAACTGCTGGGGCGTTGATCTCTGTCAACCCATGAATCATGAAGAGTCATTGAGAACCACTGAACCACTGAAAGTGTCTTTGGGTTTTATACTTTTGTAGACATTTTAATTAGACATCAGAATTTTTAAAATTAATAATAGTTAACATTCTCTTCTTGGCCTGTTAGCTGAGCCACTTATAGAAAAAAAAACCTTGCAATTGATAAGTCAAGCCAAGTCAAATATATTTATATAGCACTTTTCACAATACAGATTGTATCAAAGCTGCTTCACAGTATCAATCAAAGCAACTTGACAACAAACAACAACACAACAGTGTCACAAACAACAGTGTTTATTACTGGAAAAATGCATGCATGGGCCATCAACGGGTACCCGCAATCCTCCCCGAGGGAGTGTTGAACACAATCACGCAGGCTAGAGCGCCATCTACTAGATGACTCTATGCCTCAAAGTGGTCTGTGTTTGTTAGCTGGTGCAAAGCCTGAAAATTTTCACCCATAAACAGAGGGGTAACGGAAGTGTTCTCCTTCCATCAAGAGGTGCTGGATGAGGGCAGATCCCCATCCAAGCTCAATCCCCATGTGGGACCTTTACATGGTTCTGGAAGCTATGAAAGGTGCTCCATTTGAACCAATCCAGATGTTGGATATGAAACACCTGTCCTTCAAAACAGTGTTCTCCTCTCCAGTCATCCTACCACCTGCCCTCTAAAACAGAGATGAACAGAGGAGTGACGTGGGCCCTTTTGGGTTTGTTGAAGACCGATTTGTAGAGGTTTAATCGCACATGATGGAAGTCCAGCCAGAAGAACATTGCAGTAATCAAACCTAGAAATGACCAGGGCCTGAGTTAGGAAAGGCCTGATGTTGTGCATAGAAAACCTGCATGATCTAGCTGTTTTTGTAACAATCCACTGTGGGACACATTGGTGTCTCACAGTGGATTCGAACCCGGGTATGCGTCTTATCCACTGCGCCCATAGGGTGGTGATGTTACTTCATCCATGTCGAGATGTCTGCCAGAGAGCTTGAGATTTGTGCAGGTATTGTGGGATCATCTGGTTGAAATTAGAGGTAGAGCTGAGTGTCTTCAGCATAGCAATGGTAAGAGAAACCATGTGCTTGTATGATGGGTCCCATTGATGTGGTGTAAATGGAAAAGAGTAGCGGTCCAAGAACTGAAACTTGGGGAACCCCTGTGGTCAGTTGATATGCTTTGGATACCTCACCTCTTTATTTGACCCTGAAGGAGCTATCTGTGAGATAGGACTCAAACAGGAGTACCTGTGATGCCCAGTGATGAGAGGGTGGACACAAGTATCTCATGATTCACCATGTCGAATGCAGCAGACAGATCCAGGAGAATGAGAACTGATGATTTGGAAGCAGCTTTTGTGATCTGCAGGGCTTCAGTGACCGACAGCAATGCAGTCTCGGTTGAATGCCCTTTCTTGAAGCCTGATTGGTTGACATCCAGCTGGTTTTTCAGAGACAGGAAAGATGATACTTGGTTGAAAGCAACTCGTTCCAGTGTTTTTGCAATGAATGGTAGGAGAGAGACTGGTCTGTAGTTCACTAAGAGTGATGTGTTTAGCGTTTATTTTTTTAAGCAGTGGAGTTATGTCACAGGTCAGGGGGAGGAATATTCGGATGAGCAACCACCCCCCTCTCACCACCGAGAGGAGCCAACATCACAGGCACACAACAGAGGATGGAGATAAGTTTCAAAGGAGTAACAATATTTATTGAACACTATTGCAAGGAGCGCCAATTGAATAGACTTCACTGTCCTCTAGATATCCTTCAGCTACAGTCGGACGTGGATCAACCGTCACCGTGTCTCTCGGACGGTGATTTCGGGACTACGTTCACCAGCGGTGCTGCAGACTTCCAGACTCAGGCACTCAGGCAGTAAGTATAACAGGTAAGGATTCTTCACAGTACAAAGTACTCTCGTCGGTGCACAGTAATGAAACAGTAGTTTACAAGCTTACTTTTCCCCAGCGGTGCTGCAGACTTCCAGACTCAGACAGTAAGTATAACAGGTAAGGATTCTTCACAGTACAAGGTACTCTCGTTGATACACAGTAATGAAACAGTGGTTTAAAAGCTTACTTTTCTCCAGCGGTGCTGCAGACTTCCAGACTCAGACAGTAAGTATAACAGGTAAGGATTCTTCAAAGTACAAGGTACTCTCGTCGGTGCACAGTAATGGAACAGTGGGTTAAAAGCTTACTTTTCCCCAGCAGTGCTGCAGACTTCCAGACTCAAACAGTAAGTATAACAGGTAAGGATTCTTCACAGTACAAAGTACTCTCGTCGGTGCACAGTAATGGAACAGTGTGTTAACAGCTTACATTTCCCCAGCGGTGCTGCACACTTCCAGACTCAGACAGTAAGTATAACAGGTAAGGATTCTTCACAGTACAAAGTACTCTCTTCGGTGCACAGTAATGGAACGGTGGGTTAAAAGCTTACTTTTCCCCGGCGGTGAAGCAGACTTCCACACTCAGGCAGTAAGTATACTCTCTTCGGTTCACAGTAGGGAGACAGTGGGTTAAAAGATTACTTCACCGGCGATGCTGCACGCTTCTGGACTCAAGCAGTAAGTAGAACAGGTAAGAATCTTCACAGTACACAGTACTCTCTTCGGTTAAGAATAGGTAAGAATCTTCACAGAACAGGTAAGAATCTTCAGGTAAGAATCTTCACAGTACACAGTACTCTCTTCGGTTCACAGTAGGGAGACAGTGGGTTAAAAGATTACTTCACAAGTGATGCTGCATGCTTCTGGACCCAAACGGTAAGTAGAACAGGTAAGGTTCTCCACAGTACAAGGTACTCTTTTCAGTTCACAGTAGTGGGACAATGGGTTAAAAAATTACTTCACCAGTGATGCTGCATACTTCAGCACTGCTGCATGCTTCTAGACTCAAACAGTAAATAGAACAGGTAAGAATCTTCACAGTACAAAGTACTCTCTTCAGTTCAGCTGTATCACCCTGGGCTTCTGATGGAGAGCAGATATAATAACTTTCCACAAACATGTGAGCATGGGTTGGGGCCACTTCTCAGAAGACACATCACACTTGTGTTTACTTCAATTCCACAACCATAATCAATGTGTATCAATAAGGCAAAAGCACTGCAATACACACACACAATAGAGCTGATCAGAGGCCTCACTCCGTTTGTTGCCCTCGCTTTATGGGGGGTTTCACTTTCAATTCCTCCTCAACACACTCTGAAACACACAGCTCCTCCAACAGTCAGATCCACAGGTACTGCATCCTCTACAAGCGGTTTCAATGTTCATAAGATGAAATCAGTTCACTTACCTTTTCTCTCTCCTTCCACAGCACAGATCCAGTGGATAGCTCAATCCAGCAGTCTTCCCAAATGGGCGATTTCCACACCCCAACGGTTTTCCAGAGGAAGCTTGCATCCAACACTGCTCAGAGTCAACCCACTTCAGTGTCTGACTTTGTCAACCCTTTGGACTCTTATGCCGAGTTCAGACTGCACGATTTTTTAAGTAGTCGGGTCGCTGTTCTTTTCACACTGCATGACTATCTTGGCCAGCATTCAGTCACTGCTGTGTTAACACTGGACGATTGATTGGTGACAGAAGGTTTCACACTGCATGACTTTAGGAAAAATCGCCAACAGACTCTGTCTAGCACGCTGCGCGCAAACTACGTTTCAAAACAAACACATGTGAGATGTGGAAAGGAAACAATGCGACACCACACGTGCAAGACCAGAGTTCTCACGAGAGACTTTTTTTTTCCCCAACCCGGTTGTGGTCCAGCTCAGGTGAAACGTCAAACAGACACGAGTGCTCCTGCCAAATTTCTACTAATTTTTCTTCTATTTATTGTGTCCAAATAGACCGAGAAGAAGCTTTTTTTCTGAAACAATGCCATATCATGTTGATATGTGATCTATAACTCCTCCCCGAACTCCCTGCTGCTCTGTATCTTGCTTTCTCACTGGCTGCTGGTGATAGCCGATGTAGTTTTCAGTCAAAACACTTTTCAAACAGCAGGATTTTGAATCGCAGACAGGTCCAGATATTTAGCATGCCAAATATCTCACGGGCATCGGCGACTCGTCGATGATTCTCTCAGTTCGCGTCTTTGCTCATTCACACTGCGTGATTATCACTCGCGTGAACGAGCGCCGATTTGCCTGTGATTTTGGGCATTTGTTGGCGATTTCTCAAAACCTGTCGGCGAGCCAAAATCGTGGCTAAAATCATGCAGTCTGAACTCGGCATAAGCCTAATAACTCCGCCCTCTCTATATTCAGTGAATCAACTGAAGCTCTGCAGCGGCCGCTCATCAGACAGCAGCTGCTTAACGAAGTTTTTCGAAGGGTAAATAAAGATCTTGTTGTTTGAATAAGTACTAAACACTTTGTCCATAGAAGCTCATATTTTATTTATTTGATGTCTGACTGACATGTGGGCCTGGGAGTAGGACCTGACTGAGAAAGAGGTCTAGGCTAGCAGCATTTGTCATCTAGTCATGGCCAATACATAGCCATATAGCCTACACTTAGTTAGCCTGTGCATACAGTAGCATCTTTTATAAAATGCGATTTTGGCTAAATGTATTTTGCAACAGGAAAAACTGACTGCCTGTTTCGTACTGGAATTTACACAAAACGATGAGTGATCCTCGTCACCTAGGTATTATATTTCAAAGAAATTTGTTCTTTGATTTATGATTGCTGATGCACTTAATTTATTAACATTTAGTTATGTTATGGTTATAATATTAAATTATGGTTAATTCAAGGCTGTTAATATGCACATATTCACTAGCTAATTTTTTAATCATTCTACAGTATACTCGCCATACTCGTTGTGATACGGTTGATGTTTAGGTTCAGTGAGGGTGATGGTGAAGACAAGGGGTCGGCAAATCCTGGAGTTCGTGTGCTTTATTTCACAGTCAAAAACTCTTCCCACCGTGACTCAGTGTACTTCACAATAAATTCAAACTGTCCAGACAAATCAAACTCTTTCCCGCTGATTACAGCTTCTTTCAAACACGATCAAAGTTCAGCTTCAGTCCCAGACGCATGCACACGGACTCCAGGCTCTCTCTCCCAGCACTGTTCACCTGGCCTGCTTAAATGCGCTCTCCTCTGCCAATCACTGAAATTACACGCAGGTGTTCATCGTTTGAACTTGAGCCACTTACTCCCCGCTCGGTTTCTCTCTCGCTCTCTCACCGCAGACACCGTTGAATCACGCCCCCCGTGCCACAGTAAAGTTATGCACAGTTTAAAATAAGCAACTGTGCGTAATATTATTTCATAGCCTTTTATTTTACTGCCTACATCACGTTAGGTTTTATGCTTATCCTCTAAGTCTTCTTCTCGCATTTTTAGTGTATCTCTATGGCATACAGCACCCACATACTGGTCTGGGATGTCTATTACATCATTTTCAGTGGTTTCGTGGGGACGCAGATATTTTTCAAGACGCTTTTTTTTAGAACGAGGTAAAAAAAATATTGTGTCCTGTGGATGTGGCCTAAAACAAAGATCCCAGCAGAAACAGAATCGCATCTCTCACATAGATTGATCTTGCAGAAACTGTGTTTTCATTAATAAATGATTGAGTGTTTTAAACAAATTAGTTGAGTCAAAGATTCAATGACCCATTCTGAATGACTACTTTATTCTTGATGAATCAGTTGTTCGAACGAATCATTTGAACAAACAACTCAATGACTCACTTAACACTGCAGCCACTCTCCCTTACCTTACTTACCCATCTGCTGCCAGTTTAGTTTATGTTTGAAAGTGTTCTTTCAACTTTTCTTATTTGTATATTTTTATAAAAAGATTTAAAACAATCTCATAACAATATGTAATGTATCTAATGTAAATGATTTAATTTTATTGGTAACAGTCATATAGTGTCTCGAGAAGAGGGACAGGCGAGAGCGGAACCTTCTCAAAGAAAAATGCTCACAATTTTCATGCAGGTTTAAAATGACACAAGGATGAGTATAGGCTACTCAAAATATGATTTTTTTTTAAATGAAGTAATACTTTAAATAAGAAACTAAAACTGCCAGTTGGTGGTGGTAAATATCTAAACAAGCAAGTCATTGAGATCATTCATTCGATTCATTTAAATCGCTGATTCATTTAGAAATTAAGTAAATGGCTCTTTATGAATGGGCCATTGAATCATTGGTTCACCCAATTGATTCAGTTAAAATGCGGATTCATTCAGAAACTAAACACAGCTGTGCAGCTCAAAGATGCACTACATTTCTGCTGTGGCTTTACAGGAAATATTCTTGTTGGCAAAATTGAGACAATAACAAAACAGAAGCTACTGTGCCTAAAATATAACACAATGTTTAATTTCTTATTTTATTAAAGGTGACCTAGAATGTGAAATTGAATTTATTTTGGCATAGTTCAATAACAAGAGTTCAGTACATGGACATGACATACAGTGAGTTTCAAACACCATTGTTTTCTTCTTCTTACTTAAATCTCGTTTTTGAAAAACACCCCTGAAAAACAGGCGAATTTCCACATAATACCGACTCTAACGTAAAAGTCGAGATCATTAATATGTAGTGCTATGACTCCAAACATTTGCATATGCCAGCCCATGTTCAGTGATAGACGAGACGAAGCTCCGCAGTCGAAGCATGGCCGTTGATCAGTGTTCAGATCTACACATGAACACAAAAGTATATTTTTAGTCCCTTCATCTGAGCCTCTGAAGAAACAATGGATTAATTTTATTTTCTCTGGAAATTTCCGAACATTTCACGACGACCGTTTCCTCAACTTGCCAAGAGCTGGCCTCGAACCGAGCTGATGTGTTATTGTTCAAGTTCAGACAGGTAATCTTTCTCTCAAAATCGTTTAATACTGTTTATGCATCAGTAAGTCGAGCCAGTGATTAAAAATCAACTTCACGTCGTTTCTTTTAGTAGGATGGAAAAAAAAATCATATTTAAATGGTGAATAAATTACATAGAGAAAGCGATCAAAGAACAATCTTTCCACAATCCACACAGCGCGAGTTTATCTGGACACTTGCCAATCTCGTTATGAATTAAATGACGCACATTACACTGCACAACGAAGCTCTAACTGTATTTTCATCATCGTGTCTGCTGCATTAGATATTAGAGAGACAGCATTGCACTGATAATATCTTCATCCTCGCGATCGACAGGTCGTCCTCTGCTTGCTCATCACAGCAACACTTTATGTGATGGGTATAGTTCCAAATACTTCAAAAACATCTCACGATTCGTTGATCTCGATGGCTGTAATAGTAATAAAGTATAATAGCTGTAGTAAAATTCTTCGAGAGTTTCACATGTAATACATAGCTATTTCATATGCAAGCATGTCAGCCAATCACAGCAGAGGCCGGTTACATACAGCAGACACGCCCCTTCAATCAGAGTGTTCAAAGCAGAGGCTAAAATAAGGCTAGGAAAAATGCCTTTTATTTCTGAATTATGACTATTTTTGATCTAAAAAACATACTAACATAAGGGCAACCCAGGAAACATTATAAAATAATTAAAAAAAACATTATAGGGCACCTTTAAGGATCAAACAGGAAGCAAATGGACTTTAGTGTTGGGGTCAGGGTCTTCCCTGAGTGGTAGCTGGTGGACCCTGTACAAAAAAAACCCTGTGAAAAGAGAGTGGGAGATCTGCAGTGGAGAATTGTACATGGAGTTTTAGCCACAAACAGACACACAGCACGACTAGATCCTTTAGTTGGGGAGGGTTGCCCTTTTTGTAATGCATCAAAAACTGTTTCATACGTTTATGGAATGCTATCGGCTGGAAAACTTGATGCAGTTAGTGAAGATTTGGAGTCTGAAGCTTATGGGTTTAATATTTCGTTGTTTATTCATGGGCCAAAGTACACAGTAGATAACAAAAAGAAAGTAATTATCCTTAATTTTCTTTATGGTATGGTGAAGCTGGCAATTTGGTGTACTAGAAAAAAAAAAAATTGAAGAAAGTGGGTGCACTGATCCTATTTTATGACAAAATGTTTTGCAAAAAAAGGTTAACTGTAGACTAGAGTTTGCTTATTATTGCTTCACACATAATGTTCAGTGTTTTTTTTTTGTTTGTTTGTTTTTTTTCATCTCTGGGGTATAAATCATTTTTTGTGTGAACCTAATGGGAATGGAAGTTTTAATCTAAACATTTTCTAAAGTGTCTATGAAGAGAAGATATGTTGAATTGCTTTAGAAACAAAACAAACAAACAAACAAACAAACATGTGTTTGTTTGTTTTTTGTTTTATAAATATATATGCAGATAAATCCCAAATGTTAATTGAATTAATTAAGGGATTTTAAATGTCAAAATATCTCTCTCTGACATGCAGACAGAGGATTTATGCTCATCAACCTCACAGTCTCACTGAAAGCCCTTCGCATTTAATGAGTATTGAAACTTTATTGTTTGCTGAATATTTGTTTGTTTTTAGTTGTCTATCTATGGACCTAATAATTTGCTGCAGTTGAAATTTTATTGAAAAATCCCTTTTAAATTTGTCTATTTTCCTTTATGTTAGACTTCCAATCTAGGAACCATTGGTGGGTGTAATGTCCAAGTAGCAACTAGGAGAATATTGACAACATTGATTGGCTATTCTTTAGCCACTCAATTGAACTGGAATGGCTCTTTTCAGAACCTGAGGCTAAGGAGGGTTGAACAGGTAAGCATGTGGAAATGGCATATATTAATTACTTCCCATACACTGTGTTGTTTCATGCCTATTTTCTTTTCAGAGGCTGTAAGAAAATGTTCCTTTTAGCCAAGTCCTCGTGATTCTGAAACTGAGAGTGAGATAAAGGTGTGGCTGCTGACTAGTCAAGAGACCTCGGAGGAAGAGTGAACTTTGCCAATGAATGATTAGCACACCAAACATTTTTATTTTATTTTTTTTCCAGCAAGGTATTTTTATGTTTATTTCAATTATTTTTATATTTGTATAGAGGATTTAGTCCCTTTCAGAATGTTAAATTAGCTTTATTAACCTGAATTGAACGTTTTATATTTTGTAATTAATAAATACATTGATTTGAAATCCCTTTGACTACTGTACATTTTTGAAAATACAGAAATTAGTTATGTGGTGACTGCATTCATTTCAGATACTAGAATAATTATTTTTCCTAAAGACTTATAGCTATATTAGCAAAAAAGTATTTATAGTGAAACAGATTAATTATGAACAAGATCTATTGTTGTAGATTAATAGTGCTCTGTGTGTGGGGGCCCTGTGTGTGCCGTGGGCTTAGTGAGATTCTTAGTGAGGGCTGCCCATGCAGGCCCAACGTTTTGCCAGTGAACAAATTCTCATGGGCCCTGCGCTAGCAGACTGCTGAGGGCCCTAAGTAGGCCCAGAAAGGGCCAGAGTGGGCTTGTTTGCAGGGTTTTTGTTGTATATTCTAATCTTGGTACAATGAAAAATGCATTTTGAAAGAAAATTATTTTGTTTTGTATGGGTTAGGGTTAGTAGCTTTGCCAATTTTGAGTTACTATGCTATAGTGTACTTTTGTTTGTCCAATTCCATTATATTGATTTTTATTTTAAGTTATATTATTGAACATGATAATAAATCATATAAATACAAACAGCAACGTGAATCTTATCTGTGCTGCACTGTAAACGATTTCTGTTGTTTTCACAGGATTATACTGTTTTTCTCAACAGTTTCTTACTGTATAATCTATGTAC
>JAOTRC010000004.1:14192147-14203745 GCA_027497675.1 Cyprinella lutrensis
GACACCTACATCTTGGATGTCCTTGAGGTAAGCTAAAACATATCAAAAATTTATTTCAAAGTGAACTATCCCTTTAATAAATGGGCAGTGATCTGGATCATCAGACAGGTGAGTAATGAGCATTAGCAGTTCAACTGATATGGACAACTGGTACAATGGAACAAGACTCTGGAAGAGGACGATGAAGGTGAGTAGTCGGGTAAGTAGCTCTCATGTAGATACTGACAAGACTGGACAACTGGTGAATGTGTGCAGTGTGCTTATGAAGGGTGCTTGATGAGGGTGTGACAGATGTGGCAGATTAATATTCCGGTTATTATGAACGAGTGGGTGGAGCTGAAGGACCTGGTGATGATGGCGTGTTGGTTGAATCTGTGACATATCATCCCCGGTGTAACAGTCCTTCCTTAATCTAGGAAAATTTTGAAAAAAATCTAAATTAAAGAACAAATGTGAAGTTGTCCTTTATTATTAGTTACAATGTTTAATTGTTAATACAAATTTACCTCTGCTTTTATGGACAAAAAAAAAAAAAAAACTGAACCTGCTGCCTGGAATACTTGCAATAGCTATCGATCAATCACATTTATTGTGCTCTTGAAATGTCCTTTTGTCTAGCATGCCCTCATTTGGATTACTTCCTGACAGTCTATATGATATTGTGTCACTGAAGTGTGGCAGCGATTGGGACAGGGCCCATGTATTGAAGCAAAAAATCATGTTTTATGGCTGTGACATAACTGATGTCTATTTGAAATATTAAAAAAAATATATATAACAAAGAGCACTTCAGTGTGTACCACCCAAAAAATAACTATGTCAGTCCTAGAAGAAGAACTGTCTTTAGTCCTGCCTTCACATTCTACCGGAATTATTGTAAACACAAGTTTCTAGTCAGAAATTGGAAATGAACGCCCTCTCAAGTCATATTTACAACTGGGAATCTCAGAGATAATTTTGATACCAGAGTTTTCGGGTTATGCATGCCATAATTTTTTTTCACAACAGCTACATTGCATTAGCCTGGTCCCACCAGACTCTGATACCGTACATTTTGTTTGTACATAGAGTCTGGCATTGCTCCACTGACAAGTGTTAACTTCCTTGTAGGCAGATAATGTGTTGAAGTCTAAAACTATTGGATCTGCCCAGAGTCACTCTGGATCTGCCATAACCAATCACTAATGCTTGGTCATGACGCATGACGACTCAAACTAGTGCACGACATCAACGTCATCAATACAACACAAGCCCAGAAGTAGTACTGAAGGAAAATGAAAATTGAGCGGAAGTACGTATGGTGGAACCAGGCTGACATTGCCTTGTATTGTTGTTAAAGTAGTGCATATTTTAATATATATGAATAACCATTTGAAGGATGTAAGTTTTTAAACACAATTAAAATAGCATGTTTTTGACTGAAGTTCCAGAATTGTCAATAACAACAAGAGCATTTTGGTTTTAATAAGATATCCCCAATAATTAGGGGTTTGTGTTCATGATCCCTATTCTTTCTAACAAGAAAGCACTTGAACACAACAGGCTCATAATCACAACTTCAGAAATGGGAAGTAGGACACTTCCGATAGCATGTGAAGGTAGCATTAGGTACTTCATGGGATTATTAAGATTCAGTGATGACTGCCTGTCTGTATTGTGTGTGTGTGTGTGTGTGTGTGTGTGTGTATTAACACCACTTTGCTTGGCATTATGGTTGCTCCACAGGACAGTTACCCTGGCTCTCTCTTTTGCTGTCTAAGCTCAAAGCAATCCTCCTTCCCTGGGACAGCCTCCCACAGAGGGGCAGATGCTCACATTTTACCCATCAGGAGTACCACTTCCACCCATAAAAACACCCACCAACACGACCACACACGCTCACCCATAAAACACACACTAAAGATAATGAAGTCAGACACATTGATAGATGCATAACTGCATAGGTATGAATGAGATATTGAAAACGAAAACTAATATGCATGTAATATGGACTGGGATACTATATGGTTGTCTTGCTTAATCCTCTGTTCTAAAGTAAAAGTTGAAATTAAAAGCAAAATTTAAATTGTGGTGTTATTTGTTCACCTTCATGACATTTTATTATTGTTTTTAGTTGAACACAAAAGGACAGTAGTTTTTAAGAACCATGATGCTCTTACCCCAAAGTATAATGTATGACTGAGCTGTACAGTAAGTCTTGTGAAGCTTTATAATTGGTTTGTGTAAGTCAAATATTAAAATTGTAATACATTTGGTCTATCCCACATCATTGACCAAGAGAGACAGTAATCCATATAGAGTCAAGGGCCGTGTTCAATACAAAACAGAGACCAGAAAAGAGCAGAGTCTGAGTCAACACTCAAGGACCAAGACCAAGACCATGACAATATGGTCTTGGTGATTGTCATGGACTCAGTTGCATGTGGACTCCATCTTGACTTGAACTCAACTCTTTTCCAGTCTCAGTTTCCACTCAAATGAGTCAAATGAGCTGGTTTTGACTACAACACTGATATCCCATATTGCAAAAACCAATGCACGTTGGAATCACATACATTAATACATTCATGAAAAACGTTGGTTTGGTTTCACTGAAGCCGAAGCCCCATTTTGAATGACTTCAGAATAATGTATGGTATTTGATGTCCTTTTAGGAGCTTGACAGATGTAGTTTGATGTACTGTGAAAGTTGTGAAGATTACTCAAAATTATAAAAAAAGGAAAAAAAATCCAAGGGAAAAAAAAGATAACAGCCATAAAATGTAAATAATAGCAGAATTAAATGTTTTCATTGAACTATTCATTCAAACTATAGTCTTCATATATAAATTATTAGCAGCACTGAGATCTACAGGGGATGATTTACTCATACTGTGTGTTTCAACACTCTATCAACACTGCATGGTCTGGCTCTGTTCCTCTGTCTATTGTTTGGTCAACCTGCACTCTCAGCTCTAAGGTTGGGACTCAAACACATGGTCAGGCCTCCTCAGTGCTGCCTGAGATCTGCAAAAAACCCAGTAAGGTTGGATCATTTACAGATTATCACCCCTCTTTCCCCCAAAATCATTATCTGTGAGTCAAACTAAGCCCAATCACCACCCTTTCCTCTCTTTCTCTCTCACTTACTCCCTTTTACTGTGGAAAATGCATTTTATGTAAAATTCTTGGACTAAATAAGCTACAGTCCAGATGGATAGGTTCTTGACAGTTATGAATGAGGGTCTGGCTACATTAAGGCAATGAAGTGGGAATGGGAGGAGAATGGAGTGGGGGGAGTTGGGGGATTGCAGATTTTGAACTAAGTTTGAATAAATCATCATCAGAGGCATTCTGGCTACTCAACTGGAAGCCCTGGACCTTTGTGACCATGTGACCTCTGGTTTCCCTGGCAACCAAAGTACTCTACATTCTTCAGAATATTAAAAGAATTTTGGTGGCAGTAAGTTTGCCTGAGAGCAGTGAACTGGTGCCCGGCATGATGAGTTTACCCCTCATTAGAGCGCCCAGCCTCGGCGGGCTTAACAGAGCTACGTCTATATCTTGTGGTAATGAAGACCCCGCAGAGGCTGAGAGGAGAGCGAGGGAGAGAGAGAGGGAAACAGAAGGCAGAGGGCAGAGGAAGGGAAAGTCAATACTGGAACTCATGCAGTGAGAGGTAGTATCAATTTTCTGGATTATTAATTCAAATTCGCATCCGCAGACTGCTTCAAATTAAGAGAGCCGCAGATGCCCTCTCACACTCTGGCAAAATTATAATTTAAAGTTTTCTGTTTCGGACGCTCAAATTAGTCGGACCAGTCAGCATGCCATCGTCCTTCCCATCCTGCTAAAGAAGGCACATACGCAATGAGTGGGAACCGAAAGAGATCCAAACTACACCTGTTTCACCGCAGAGCTGCTTACAGAACTCAGTTTTCTGTCTGGCAGCAAAACAAGGGCTCTTTGTATTGAGCCGACGAGAGGAGGGGGGAAAAGTTGACTGTTGAAAGGTGGGATTTGCAGCTAGGTGTGAAATGTAAGGGTCCCACATTAACCGTTGAGGTAATTATTTTTTCTTCTTTTGCATAAACAGAGTTTTTTCGGAAAGTCATTGATGGTTTTGGAAAGTCATTTTCATGATTATAGACCAGGAGAGTGACCCACATCATCAACTGGAACTAAGTCCTCTCAATTACAGAACCCAGCAGGATTCTCAGAAATGAGAAGCAGGATTGTGTTCTTGCAAATGACCAGCATAAGATTCTAAATGGGCATGAGAAGTTTCATCCTTGGGTTGGATACTTTAATCAGGAAAGAATTCATTGGGGAGATGAAGCCATGGGCTTGAAGGGCAGGCTGGTGTCCAAGGATTGTTAATTTGGGGGTTAAGCAAGGTCATGTCAATTTCATTTCAGAATCATGAGCATTATTGTTTTACCTTGTGCACAGGGATTTGAGCTGGTGCCCTTAGCACTCTAGAGATTACGTTTTATTAGACTTATGCGTCCATTATCCTTCAGCCTGAACATGAAATGATCACAACCTCATTAGGCATTAGGAGAGTGGCTCATCCAATCAGATGATGATGATTTTAATAACCGTATGAATCTCTTGTGCTGATGTTGAGATAATATTAGCTCTGGCATCAAGTGAATCCACACCAAAAGTGGTTTCCCGTAAAAAATAAATAAATAAATAAATAAAAATCAGGATTTAAGGTCAGCTGACTATATGTTGTATGCACTTTGTGAAATATCCTGAAGTTCAGTTGATTTATTTAAGGCCAGAATTGCTGATCCATCCTGTCTAGCCTAATAACTTCAAAGGACACATTGACTTGGGCTTGGAGTGAGTCAGTATCAATAAATGACAAGCAGGTGGAGCTGTGAGCAAAGTTAAACATGTGGAAAACAGCACAACAGCTCAAGTCCACTTTGATATACTGTAAAGTGTAAAGATGAAAGGCAGATGAAAACGGGATCGAGGAACGTGTCAGGGAGTACCCGGTGGAATGGGTCAGGTTTGGTTTTTTTTTTCGGCGATTTCTGCCGCACGTGTCACTTTGAGGCATTTACCACAATCTAAATGCTCTCTCTAAACTCCCTGTGCACCACAGTCTGATTCAATTTTCTTGATTCGGATCTGTATCCCTATCTAACAGGCCCTCTTCATTTCCATCCCCTGCAATAGAAGGAGATGAAAGAAAGGAATTGAGAGAGAGGATCGACGGCAATCAGGAGATGGCAATAATCAGAATAATTTGCAGCTAGCACTGTACAAGAGCGTGATTGTGTGGCACTGCGCTGCACCGTGTTTGTACGGCTTGTCATTTTTTCAATTACTCTGGCTGTGGTTAAATGCTCATTTTCAGTTGCCCTGCCTGAAGCTAGAACACTGAGGCCCATTAGGGCCCGTGCTCCAGCCTCTCTCTCATTAGTTTCCCCCGACGAGTGGCGTTTGGGAGAAGAGCCTGAGACCAGTGCTCTGGAAGGAGGTCAGTGTGGAGCTGTGGACACAGGACACCGCAGACATGAGTGGTTAGATTGCAGAGGAGTTGCTGACCCCACGGCGTCCCATCCATGCACTGGCACCAAGGACACATCATTAGAGAGCAGTGTGACCTTCAGGGCCAACATAGCACAAAGCTCTTAATGACCAGGCCAGGCCTCCCTCTTCTCTCTCAGAGCCCGCCTGACTGCACGATCCCCTAAACAAGTCACATGGCAATAAACATCACAGAGACCCTAAACCAGTGAAACCAGCCATGATGACAAGATAATCTCACAGCCCAATTTATCATATTCTTTCATGTTTGGCTGTTAAAGGGAATAACTCATAATTCAGTAGTTTTCAACTAGGGGGCCAGAGCAAACTTCCAAGTGGGCCGAAAACTACTTAAAAATGATATGAATTAATAATAATAATAAAAAAATAGAAATGAAAATGGTTTTAAAAGTGTATATTCATAAATACATTTTTAAAAATACTACCTTTCACTTTCCCCTTTTGTTTGTATTAAAGAAAATAAAGTTGATGTTGGAAATGTAATTTCTGAATCATAAGAGTAATCACACAAATGAGGGATTTCTGTTTTATATTTGGCCCTTGAAGAGAACCACTGCTCTAATTCATTGACAACATGCACAACAACAGCAACTTACACTGCTCATCATGTGTTCTCAAACTTTTCATGTCTCGTTTCCCTCATCCTAAGTCCTCATGTTCTACTCAGTAGTGTGCAAATGTAGGTATCACGAAATGTTGTCCTCTGCTTGAGTGCGACCTGAGTGAAAAACCGTTGCTGGTAGAGCTCCTCCAGCTAAATGGAGGTCAGTGGATGATGGCATCCATTACGGAAGCATTCAATTCAAATGTCACCTGGCTGGCATGCTTTTCCTATTCCCTGATGTGTGTGTTCCAGAATGGGGAGAGAAGAAAATGGGAGGGGCATGCTGGGATATTGTGTGTTTTGTCTCCAAATACACTGTTTCTTTTTAAATGCTTCATTTCGAATAGGTTTGGATAAGGCTGCCCACCAGGTGCATATGGGGTGGGGTGGGATGGGGGGCTATTTATCAATGGAGACAGGAATAGGCAAGGTGACACTGCATTAATTCGACAACCTCACCTTGGATTTGTGAAACAACCATAGAGTGCCCTCTCTCTCATTTCTCCATCTTTTGGAAAGAGGCTGCTATCCTCTGGAGCTCCGGCTGCTAAAACAAGACTGATTGTAACTATTCATCATTTCACCTCAGCGCTACTCTAAGCAGAGTCAGACCAGGCCAGAGGACTGGATATGAGAATACACGTCAGAGCCAGAATTTGGCTCTGTCATAGTATGGAAACACTCACACGCTGTCTCACATGGTAGTCAGAAGCAGTCAAATGCCAAGGCTCACTGAATTTTGATTTTTGATTGCTTGGCTTCCTTTAGAAAACAATGCAGTCCTGTCTCCACAAGAGGACAGAAAGGCAGTAGTCTGCATGTTGTAAGGTAAATGGGAGTTGAGCATGGGCCCGCTTGACGACGACGGCTGGGATTCTTGGACATGACAGACCTGATTGTCACTCCTTGAGTTCCTGTTCTGTCACAACAGCTCAGTGCTGTCATCCTTCACCTCAGTTGAAATTAACAGGTAATTTGTAAATGTCACTATGGGTTAGATGGCTCATTTTGTTTCTTTTTGTCCAATCCTGGGAACAGTGGTTAATATTTCTTGTCTTATTTTAATAAGAGGTTCATTTACAAATAGAATTATACACCCTGCAGAATGAATGAGGGGAAGTAATGTGGAGAAAGAAGCAGGTTTAGCAGCATCTCACCGTCATCTGAACGTTATTAACACACTGGTGGATTTTACTTTGCTGTGTTTAAGGACAAGTTCGGTAATTTGCACTTAAAGCCCTGTTTTTAGATTGTTTCTGATAAAATAGAACGGTTACGATTGAAATTTGGACACGTGCTGCTGGCCCGAGAATTTTCGGTTTCTGTGGTTGCTCCACAAAGCTCTCAACCTTCCACAATGATTGTATAGGTGCACTGGAATGATCCTTCATAAAACGCATTAAGCTTAAAATAAACATACCGAACTTGTCCTTTAATGTTTTTTATTTATTTTTATTTTTTTCTATAACCAGAATGACAATTTCAAATATCTAAATTCATTTAGGCAACAGAGCAACACACACACACACCCACACACACACACGCACACACCTTTTAATGAGTTCTGAGTTTAAAGAGTGTAAGTAATTAATGGAAAAGCTAAGGTAATGAATTCAAGGTAATTTTTCTTGCCTTTCATTTGTGGGTGATCAAAGATAATTGAAAGCAATTTAAGCATGATCTACCTTTATTTCTTTCAACAGCTTTAATTTGATCTGCGACTGAATGTTTCTCCACAGATGAAGCTCTAATTGTGAAGGCATAACCCTCAACCTCCATATTAATGGTCGTGCATGTTTTTGTTAGAATTTTAAACAAAACATTACAGTAAATCAGACAGATTAATTGTAGAATTTCTTTTTTTTCTTTTTCTAAACACAAATGGGTCAGTAACTATTCTTCTTTTAGGGTTTAAAGTTATATACTGTTTTCATGAAAATTTAAAATTTGATGACAAATAAATAATGTAAGTAGCAATACATCTGAGTGTACGCATCTTTATAAAAAGTTTTACAAAAATATTTTAATTTTAAAATGTATTTATTTACAAATATCCTTAACTTTCTTGAGAACCACACCACATGACATTTTTACAACTTGAACTAATCTTGCTTTGGTACAGTCATGGGTCTAAAGGAGTCTTTTCTATGATATTATTTTTTTCTGCATGTTTCTGCGTATGGGTCACACTATATTACTTTAATTTGATTTATGTCTTTAAATGAGGCTTTTTGTCTTCATTATAATCTAAGCACAGTTATATCACAGTTTTTTTTTACTTTATGCTCCTGAATACCCTAATTAAAAAATAACACACACACACACTCATCAGAAAGACATGTATTCAAGTCATATATGTATAAATTTAATTTCATAAATTTTAGAATAAATAATAATAATAATAATAAAAAAACCTTTGACCCAAATACTGTATACACTCCAATGTGAATATGAATTCTGATAAAATAAAGCATAGGGGAACATCACATTAAAGCCATTAGATCTAACCTAAGAGGACTTTACTCTAAAACAGCAATATGAAGCAGTGCCAACAATCATCCACCAGCACACTAAAGCGACTTAACCAGTTACAACAGGATTACTGTAAATATTATAGTATCTGCGCTTTATAGTCATCCTAATGAGCTCTACAGTTCTGATGGTACACACACATGCAGTGCCAACAGAGAGTGATTATACAGCTTTAGCAAAAATATCCTTCATAAACCGCATTATTCTAAACCATCTAAATCATCTATCTCCTATCCACTGCTATAGTCACACTTCCCTTGGATCTTGTATAAATATAAATATAAAATAAATTGCTTACAAAAAAACTCAAAGAGCCATATTCCTTTGACTTTACAATCAGATTTGATGCTACTTTGTTTATAAGCATCATCTGAGGATGCTTATCTTCAGTCTTTATCTCTGAAAAGAGTTATTAATTTTTTATAGACATGGATGTGTTGACATTATTTGACAATCGCTTTGAATCGATGTTAACATTGTGGAGTTAACATTAGATTAAAGGTGAGATAACAAGTTTGCAAGTGAATAATATTAATAAACTTTATTATACTGTATATACACACTATTATTATTTACTTGCAAAATCTATAGGTTTACAATATAGGTTTACAATACTGGTTTCTCTGATACATTGTAAGTTATAGATTTATGTTACGCAAGGTTAACTCCATTTGTATGTACAATGGTGTGTGTGTGTGTGTGTGTGTGTATAAACTATTGTATCTTGCAAAGTAACAAAGAGATTTGTTTCTAATAATTTATTAGAAACATTAAGCAATTTATTAATAATTTATTAATTTATTAAATTAATTAATGGATTTCCAATTTGACAAAAAACAAAAAAACAAAAAAAAAACATATATGCCTTACTGGAACTCTCAAAGCACGGTTTATTGCCACGCATACAAAGTTAAATGTTGTCCTTTCCTTTGTTGTGTACATAAAAAAGGCAAACCTCTCTACCCTAGAAAGTAAAAGGAAAATACACATAAATAACATTTCTCTTTATTTTTCCCTTCAGGTGCCCCAGTTTCCATATTGCTCGTATGAATCCTACGCTCTGGTTTTCCTTTCTTCTCGGGGTGTAATTCGTATTTGTGTGTTCTGTCAGGTATGATAGCTGGTCTCCGCTCAGGAGATGGACCGATAAATATTTATATATATTACAAAGGAAGATGCCATACCAAGTCTATTAATGAAGACACCATATATGGCCATCTTAGCCATGTATGCACATAGGTATCAGCCCATTTGTCAAGCCATGAGACCTAATTATCTCCTACCAGGCAATGTTTTCCTCATCCGGAGAGTCTCACTTCCTTGTATTAGGATATACGTGGTCAAGCCAGCTCCAAATATCACCTCCATGCTCATGAATGCATTAAATAATTTTGGGTTGCTGGTAATATTATTAAAATGAGGGGGAGCCTGAATTCAAATCCGAATTCTCTGCTGTCTTATTCAGCCTGGATGGAAGAGACACCAGTGTTTATTGATGCTATTAATCAAAGGAGAAGATTCATTTAGCTACTTTGGCACACACTGTAATGGGTGCTTTGATTGCATGGAGTGATAGGTGTAAGGGTGACTCATGTTGGCTTCATCCTCATGTACTTCCTCTGGGATATGACAAAAAAAGCAAGTAACATCCGTTCTGGGTGGTGTGACGTTCTTATTTTATCTTCTACTTCTTTTTCTCCTCCTTGAGAATTTTGTCAGTGGTGGGTCTTCTTCACTCAGCATTCGATCAGAGGGCATTTTGTTGGGATCACCAAACTCATTACTGCAAGACAAACACAGAATGCAGATCTCTACAAACTTAATAATAGTGTCGTGGTTTCACGGATAGGAGATTAATTAAATCTGAACCCAGTTTTAATTAAAGAAAATAACCCCCCAAACGAGGCTTTACTGTACATTGTGGAACTAAGGCATTGCTTCATGAAACACAAGAACGTACACTACCGTTCAAAAGTTTTAGAAAGAAGTGTTCACTAGCTGCATATGTTTGATTGGAAATACTATAATATTTTGAAATCTTACTATAATTTAAAATAACTGGCTTACATTTTATTATATTTTAAAATGTAATTTATTTCTGTGATGGCAAGCTGTATTTTCCAACATGATCTCAAGAGAATATGTGTGTATTTTTATGTAAAGTGTAGTTCTATCATATATACATTTACTTATGTTTTCATACACACTGAAATGTATAAGAATGATTGTATCCCACTACCAAGTGCTTGGGAGATATCGGTTTCCACCGAATGCACGCTGTAGTGTCCATCCTAAAGATTTGTATCCAGGAAGCGCAGGCATCTGCACACCGGAAATCGTTTTCGATTGTTCCCTGCAGTGTCCGCCCCAAAGGCTTGTGGGCAGGCCGCACTCATGTCCAATCATTTTCAAATATTCCCTGCCAGTCTTCAGCATCAGGTATTAAGAATGGCGCTCGAGAAACACCCGAGAACAGCCTCGGGGGTTAATTTAGTAAAATTTGTCAAGACATGACGATGTCTCCCCAATATATCTCTATGGGTCCTGTGCACTGTAGAAATACGCGCTTCAATTCAGGGTCCACCCACCGAAGCTCAATGGTATGGTCTGCACTCCAGTAGACCCAGAGCAGGGTCGGGTGTTGGAACAGGAAGTTTACTCCCTTTTGGTAGGGAGGCTGTAGAACATGTTCCCCCACCAGACAGGGAGTCCAGGTTCTACAGTCGGAAGGACTACTTCATAGTTCCAAAGAAGGATGGAAGCTTCCATCCGATATAAGAAAGAGAGTGAAATATGCTGGGTTTTCACTGAATTAATATTGGACGAGCTAGCTAGATAATATTGTGGTGAGCAGGACGGCCGAGGGACGTGAGAGTCACGAGGCCGGTGGTGCGATTGCTAATGAGCAGCACCTG
>JAOTRC010000004.1:14217025-14227825 GCA_027497675.1 Cyprinella lutrensis
AGGCGAGACACTACAGGTAAATAGGGTCAATATTTTAATAATAGATATCACCATTAAACTTCCTCAGTTTATTACTTACACAAGTAAATATACAAAAAAATGTATTATAAGGTTTTGAAATTTGTATGTTTAATTATGCAAATTATCTCATTAAATATGCACAATTTGGCATATATATTTTGGTAGATAAATCTGAACATATGATAAACCCAGGTGCAAATTTTTTTTTACACACAAGATGAAAAAAAAAGTTCAGAGGGATTTCAGGATATGCTTTCACTACCCAGGAAATCAAAATATACTGTTCACACCCTTAAAAATCATTTTTCACCATATTTAATTAATTAAAATGTCACATAAATCAGGCCAGGTATGATTTATTAACAAATCCCTCTGAAAATATCTTCATAATACTGCTAAGTGTATAACTGGAAATTTTGGTGTGTACGTAGGTGCTACATAGGCTGAGATGTTTGAACTGGAAATGATTAAAAAAACTAATTTTGAGAAAAGGATATTTAAATATATAAGTAGGGAATTCAATACATTTCTATTGGAAAAAAATGCTCAAAAACAATATATATTTTTCAAGCTCATGAAAACTGATTATTTAAAAACATGGCATGCATATAAGACCTACAACTGCAGTAACTCAACTAATTAACATTGGCAGAGTACACCACGTGATGTGTTTGAGCGAATCATGTTAGTAGAAACCAGCAGTAGCCAATGAGATTTCTTCATTAGCTTTAAATCACCCTTTGGACAATCACAATTGGCTACTGACAGAAAGGAAATGTCCATATTTGGGTTACACAGCATTGTGCTGGAGAGTCAGAGCTTTACAGCAATACAGGTCATGACATACTTAACAGCCTGAGTGTGGTATGACACATTGGAATGCTAACTTCTTGGTAAATTCAGGAGAAATTTACTGCCGTAAGTAAACAAAATGTAATAAAATAAACATCTTAATGTATATTTGCAACGTTTTCTTTATAGCAGCTTGAAAGAACACACATTGAAAGAGTAAACTTGCCCCAAATCTCAAAACTGATCACTGCCTGAAAAATGAATGTTTTTGTCTTAAGTTCCATCAGCCATATCGGTCTCTGAGTTCACGGGGCTCGCATAGTTGATAGAGGAGCATGAAACGGGTGCTGTCCTTTCTCATGCTTTATCTCACACCCTACAGTCTCAAAGGGTCCAACCCTGGAGTTGGAAGCTGGCTCTACAATCTCTTCCACCCTGGATGTGCACCTGCTCTCAGGGGGTCTAGTTTAGAGGCACTAAGGACTCTACTAACAACTAAGGTTCTGAGTAGAGTGCGACCAGCAGGCAGCTGTCACCTTCCTCTAAAACCAACAAGGAACTGCCAGAGTTCTTCACTCATTTTGTGGCTACTTTAAACATAATTTCTCCCATGTTTACAACCAAATGACGATGGATTATTCGACTATTGTTGGGTTCACTGAACACGGGTATAAACCTGAACCTCTGATAGAAGACACGCTTCTGGGCTATCTCTCTCCCACGTCGGCTTCATATTTAAAGAGGCTAGCTATTCCTTCAAAGACATGCAGAGTTACATCGTCTTTAGTGGGCATGGCTTATGAGGCAGCAGGTCAGGCTGGTTGGTCGCTGAACACCTTAGTGATGTTACAAACTTACTAGACTGACCTGCTCAGAAAACACCAGCGAGGGTCTTTATCAGGGTCTTATATCAGGGTTTCTCAAACTCAGTCCTGGAAGGCCACTGTCCTGCAGAGTATAGCTCCAACCCTGATCAAGGTGTGCCACATCAGAGACATTTTGTCTCTCATATGATGTTATTGATACCATTCTAAACACTAGGGCTCCCTCTACTAGAAAAATGTGTGCTCTTAGATAGCATATTTGTTCATCGTAGTATGAGCAACACCATCTTTACCCAACTGACTGCCCAGTTGGTTCAGTGGAGTATATTCAAGATTGTCTTACAGCTACACTGCCTCACAGTTACCCTTAAAGTTTATGTGGACACTATTTCATCTTGCCACAACCAAATTGAAGGGTGTTCACTGGGGAAACATGTCCTGGTGTCCAGTTTCTTGTGTGGTGCTAGATGGCTGTGGCCTGTCTGCAGACATCAGGTTCCACATAGGATCTCTCTATTGTGTTGGAATGGTTGTCAGATGTTCCCTTAGAGCCCTTAGAGTCAGTCTCTGTGAAGCTTCTGACTCTTAAGGTGGCTTTGCTTATTGGTATTACTTAACTGAAAAAGGGTAGGAGATTTGCAAGCCCTGTCAGTTGCCTCCTCCAGCCCGAATTTTGCCCCTGGATTGGTCAAGGTAATACTGCACCCTATGCCGGATTACATCCCTAAAGTACTTGCTATTTATGCCTTCTCTTCTCCACCATTTAAAAGTCATTAGCAGGGAAGGATTAAATGGTTAGAAATGAAAATGACCCAACTCATCATCAAGCAATCCTAGGTAAATATGACTTTCTTAAAAAAAATATCCTGGCTCTTCTAAGCTTTATATTGGGAGTGAATCATATCTTTTTGAAGCCTCCCATCAATCCATCCATCATGTAACAGACATAGTACTGATTATAAGAACTATAAGAATATAACAAATTTGCATGCAAACTTATTCTACTAACCCTAAACTAATAATTATAGCAAATTGCAAATTTATGAGAGTTAATTAATAAGTAGATGCAAAGTTACTTATATTTAGTAGAATGTCAAAACGATACATAAAGTGTAAGCAATCAGGTAAATAGGGCTAATCTTTTGAGATGACAAACAAAACAAATGAAAAAGTGATAAAGAGGAGATTTTAACTTGTCCTTGACAAGTTTGCTTCTTAAAAGAATGATGATGTCATTGTGACATGAAATACATTATTAGAATTTGATTTGTGGAGTATTCATTACTTTAAAAGGGGAGGGGGGAGGGGGGAGGGAGGAGATTATGATGACCGAAATGACACAAACTGTGGACACAAATTTAAGACATTTTAATAATACATTAACTAAATTAACTAATATATCAACTAAAATATACAAATGTATAAAAAGGGATAAAAACAGTATCATTTATTTCCATACATTTTGTTGTCATCAGAAAATTCACATATCATTGGGAAGAGGGGGGTAGGCGTCCTCATAAAGAAGGAAACATAATTGTAGGTCTGCGAAAGATTGTTTCTTCAATTAATTGGTGAATAAATCAAAATAATAGGCTACTTAAATCAAGTTTTTATTTTTTAAGTGCATGTACTTATTATTGTTTTAACTCAAACTATTGCCTTTTTTATGCTATGTGAGCACCTTACAGTGTGAGATTGATATCAGACAAAATGTGACTTAATCAACAGTAAAGGTCTCATCAAGCCCTCACCTGCTTTCACATTTGACCTGAACATGCTTAAATTACTGGTTTAGGGGTGTGCATCTAGCCATTGGGGACAACATCACATTCAAAATAGAGAATCATCTTGCTCATTGATTTATCGTTCCTGACTAATTCACAGAAGAAAGGAGTGTTAAGTCCTGTCCTGGAGATTTACATTTGTTCATTAAGCAGATGCTATTACTCAAATTATTCAGTTACAACAGAAGTATATACTACAACAAAGTGGTAGAAACATGAGAAGTGCCACAATGAAAGTTCCTCAAAAAAGTACAAAAAAAGAATGTGAAACACTGTGATAGAGTATTCTTTAATAAGAATTATAAGAGATTTTATTAGGAATCTGCACATCTGGAATTTTGTGTGAGGGAGAATGATTTCCCTTTTCATTCTCTGAATGAACAGAGAATAGGTCCAACAGGAAGCTGCCGGGTTTGGTGACTTCTCTGCCAGCTGTGTTTCATACATTCCTTCACCACAGACATGGACCTTTTTTTCTCTGCAAAATTTTGCTAATGTGACCATACCTCAAGAAAGGGTTGTGTCTTCAGACATTTAGAGGAACTCTGATGAAATTTGGAAGATTATTCCATCCTTGAAGAACAGTAAATGTGAAGGTTCAGAAAAGTGAAAATCAGATCTCCACGAGCAGGACAGAACATCCTTCGTCCACGAACTCTAAAAGCCCTCTCTGCCTCCGAATCACATTGAGGCATCTGGATATCTTAGGGTCCTAAGGAGGAAGAACCCCAATGGCTCCATTATCTGTTGTGAGTCCACTTCTGAAAATGACTCATTAAGATTTTGATCAATCTTATGTTTCTCTGTGCGGCACAGTAAGGAAATGCCATCAAGAAATTGCATTTTCCAATGAAATTAGGCGCCCAGTCGGCCCATCCAATCCCATGTGTTTCTTTTGAGACATTAAGATCTGATATGATTTTGGGCTGAAAACCCGTTTTTTTTTACCCTTCTCTAAATTAAGCAATTGAATTTCCTTGATGGTCTCAGAGAGCACTTAGCTTAAGAGAATACACTTCCAAATCAAAAAGCTTTCAATCATCTCAAATCACATTTGGATGAGATACGCTCCCTATGAGATAAGTGTAGCGTCTCGTTGAATGCAATTGAACGTTTGAGTGGCTTGCGCACACATCGGGCATGTTAGGAAACATTAGGTTTGACTTTCTGCAAGGTCTGCCGATTGCCAGTGACATCTTGGCTGTTTGAGCCACGGATGGCATGTCAAACACGGGATAGGGCAGGAGGAGAGGACGAGTGGAGAGTGGGACAGAGCGCTTTTCATTACCACACTGCTCTGATTGATTACAAATGGACTTGGCAGGCAGGATAGAGGGCTCAGTAAGTTACACATTTGAAGAATTAGCAAAAATAAAAACAAACAAACAAACAAAATAATTTAATTAAAAATAAATTTGCTGCATGATAAATTATATTTGAAATATTGGTAATAATTTACAATAATGTTGTAAATATTATTAAAATAATATTACAAAATATTATTATTATTAATAATAATAATAATACAAAATATAATAATATTACTAATAATATTACAAAATTATTAATAATATTTCAAAATATTATTACAATGATATTTAAATAATTATCCTGATCTAATATGAACTAAAATTGAACTGTTAAAGCTGCAGTCCGTAGCTTTTTTTGTGTTAAAGGGGTCATGAATTGGCTTTTTAAATTTTATTATATTGTTTTCTGAGGTGAACTTATGACGTTCGCTTGGTTTGTGCATTCAAAAACATCAAAATGAATAACTAATAAGCTATTTTAGACCCTAGTTTTGAGCCCAGCTCAAAAACGCCAATTTTTATGGCCATTTCGCACTGAAGACTTGGAAGTAAACGCCCACTGCTGTGAGTGGATCACAGTTTTGCATATTATGAGTTTTCAACTCACCTCGTCGGTATACTTGGGGAAAATTGATTTGAAAACGTCCAATGTTGTAAAATGGCAACCGGAATGATTCGCCCAGGTTTGACCCAGAGTATCTGTGTTGCACCATTCCAGTCAGATCCATATGTGATGCGATCTGGGAAAACCAACCACATGGTGAAATTTGACATATTACAGGTTTTGAGACCATATTAAAGCTGGGTTCAAGCCCTTTCCAAATCTTTATTTATGTTTTTATTTATTTTATCGTTTGTCTGTAACAAAAGTTGTGGTTATCTGAAGTCGGCTGATTTCTGATTTTTAGAAACAGTATTTTGAGAAAAAAAAACGGTTTAATCAACTGTCACATCCTGCTAGCAGGACGACGACTAACGCTCTTTACCTATCAAGGGAACTTCGAGCTGCGTCGAACGCTGTGGGAACACCCCTGCGTTATGCGTCATGAACCACATTTAGAATCAGTCCAATGGAGAGACGGAACATCATAGGCGAGTGACATCATCGACCAGGAAACTATAAAGCACCCCAAAAACACAAGCACATCAGCTTCTGTGCCTTCAGTAAGCGCAATGTGAATCTGTCTCAGTGTGAATATTGTCTGTCCTTACATACTCTGCACCATGCAAACAATTTATACTAAAGAGACTATGGCGAGCGAACAGCAATTTAAGAGGTGTGTTCCTTCCTGCTCGCGCTATTTAACGGGCGGGGATACACACGTTCTTTGTGTTGTTTGTTTGGGAGTGCAGCATGCCCAGTCAGCTCTCGAGGGGGCTGACTGTGAGCATTGCGAGCGTCTGTCATTAAGGACACTTTGCTCCCACCCGGTGCTCTTCAATAAAGTGGTTCGGTGCACGCTCCCCGCAGTTCGGGTCTTGCTTCTGCTGAGGCAGAGCGGCAGCGCTTATCGTGGGGATCGCAGATCTCTCAGTGGGGTTAGAGACGGGGCCCAGCCTTATCTCTCCCTTCACCTGTGAGATCCACTGCCTTAGCTCTGGGTTTGTAAGCACGCTCTGAGGCACCAGTACTGCAACTATCCAGTTCCGAGGAACTGGATGTTGTTAGTATTGCAGGAGATTTGGAGGACTCGCAACCTTACACTCCCGAAAGTGATGAGCTGATGGAGGTTTTAGCGAGAGCAGTAGAGAAACTCAGTATTGAATGGCCAGTGACTAGGCAGGAGTCTGTATTAAAATCGAAATAGGATGAGAGATTTTTGCCATCACGAGTGCAACCTCCATGCCGATGCATGCCGTTTTCCATGATCTCCACACAGGGGACACTGTTTAGTCCCCAGATGTCAACTTACTCAAATATTATGGGGGCTAAATCATATGGGTATGGTGCTATGCCACAGGCTGATCTCTCTTCCGAGGCTGCATCATCTTTCAAGGCACCGGCATTACCCACCAAGCCTCTAAGAAACACCTCGGGTTTGGTAGGTAAAGCGTATTTGGCGGCAGGTCAGGCTGCATCATGTCTGCATACTATGTCTATCTTGCAGGCATACCAGACTGACATGCTGAGGGACGTAAGTGAGAGTGAGGAGGTCAGCATTTACATAGTTTGCCAACTGCATCAGGCTTCTGATTTATGCCTGCGCGCCACCAAAGAGCCGGCCAAGCTAGTGGGTCGATCTATGGCAGCCCCGGTGGCCGCAGAAAGACATCTTTGGTTAAATCAGACAAACATCAAAGAAAAAGAAAAAGCTTTTCTCTTAGACGCTCCTCTCTCTCCCCTGGGTTTATTTGGTGATGCTTTGAATTCATTTATGTTAATTCTGTTAGCTTTTACAAGGTTCTCCCGTTAAAAGTTCACATCCCTAGTGCTGCTGGGCGGGAGCTCATCACATACAGTAGGGTGCAGCAGAAGCAGAGTGTCGCTAATTTCTCTCCTGGACGGCTCTCCGTTGGAGCTCCCGGTCAGGAGGGATCTACTCTCAGTCAGGCGGGATATTTAACCCCCGCCCAGAATTGTGGAAACTTTGGGCTTGGCCTCTGAGGGGGATTTTGTTGGGGGACTCTGTTTCTGATTTTGTTGTTTTTTACCCCTCTGCTGCGCCGTGCGTGTTCTTAAAGAGAAAGATGTTTTCAGCTTGCCAGTATAAATCGCTATTTTTTTTACACTAAACTAGTGAATTTATAGTGAAGATATTCAGAGATGGTAAACACGATGTTATAGAATAATAATTCATTGTTAATGTATTATTAATGAAAACCCAATTTTGCCAAAAACTGACATTCGATCTGTTTTTAGATGTTACTGAAAACATACCAGCGTGACATTCAATGGGTTTTCCTAGATCATATCACATTTTGTAACTAAGGTACATGATGTCACAAACCTGCCTGTTCCTCTCTGTCCTGATCTCTCTATTGTAATTTAAATTGATCAGATCACTGTGACTATCACCTTTTGTCGTTGAATGGTCTGGCTGATTTGATTGATTTCTATGTATCCAAATCACAATGTTATGCTGATTGGATTAGGATTGGTAACACTCTCAGTCTAAGGGGAGGTCCTGAAACCTGTATACCTCATTTACATGCTTTGTTTCAGAGTGTCTCCACCTCTATGTAACCCCTCCCCCTTGTAAGGTATATCAACTACAATGTACACTCAGCTAAAGGATTGTTAGGAACACCTGTTTAATTTCTCATTAATGTAATTATCTAATCAACTTGTCACATGGTAGTTGCTTCAATGCATTTAGGGGTGTGGTCCTGGTCGAGACAATCTCCAAATTGAATGTTAGAATGGGATTGAAAGGTGATTTAAGCAATTTTGAGCATGGCATGGTTGATGGGCCGGTCTGAGTATTTTACAGTCTGCTCAGTTACTGGGATTTTCACGCACAAACATTTCTAGGGTTTACAAAGAATTCTGTGAAAAGGGAAAAACATACAGTACGCTCCTGTCCTGTGGGCGAAAATGCTTTGTTGATGCTAGAGGTCAAAGGACAATGGGCCGACTTATTCAAGCTCGTAGAAGAGCAACTTTGACTGAAATAACCACTCATTACAACCGAGGTATGCAGCAAAGCATTTGTGAAGCCACAACACACACAAACTTGAGGTGGATGGGCTACAACAGCAGAGGACCCCACCGGGTACCACTCATCTCTTCTACAAATAGGAAAAAGTGGCTACATTTTGCAAGAACATTCAATGCTCTGTTCTTTTTACAGAATGAGAGGGAACAAATCATGACAACGAATGTGTGGCTGACGCAGGTAAGCTTACTCTCTATGTCTGTGCACTCATCTGGACAGTGTTATAATACAGTCAAATGAGCTGTCCCATACAGTATGTCTGTAAACACAGCATGTAGCGGATTTGAGTTGAAATTAAATTATACTTACTTTTTAGGTCATTTCTGTTGCATGATGGAAAATCCTATTTAACCAAGTGAATGCATTTAGCTGTTCTGCTTTAAATGAATTTGGTACATCGTCCTTTTTTTCAACAGCATTTTTCAACCACATTCTACTTTTTCTGTAGGAGTGGAATGACTACAGACTGGTGTGGGATCCAAATGAGTATGATGGCATCAAAAAACTACGAATTCCTTCGCAGCACATCTGGCTCCCTGATATAGTACTCTATAACAAGTATGCCATAACTGTGTGACCAGTAGCATAATGTGTACTGTATAGACTTCCATTCATACGTTTGGGGTCAAGATTATTTAACGTTTTTGAAAGCATTATAAATACAGTTAAATTATAATATTAGTAAATAATAGTAAAAAAGTAGTATTGTGAAATATTATTACATATTAATTACACGGATTTCTCTGCAACGTCATCACTGCTTGCGCATGCAATCGGGAGGCAGAAAAAAGACGTGTTTTGTGGTTTCGTGTAGTAGGCTAGTTGCATAGTGGTGGTGTCTGAAATGTAAACAAGTGTAACGTAGCTTATATAAAAGCAAATTACGGCTGTCCAGTAGATGCTGTACTGCTAACATTGGCTATTACATTATAGCTTATGATAATTCATACATATATCATCACAGTAACACTGCAAAATTAAAGACAAACAAATAGATCCAACTAAAATCACGTTTTATTGAGCAGTTATATACAAACAATACAAACAATAAGGAAGGCTTCAAGAATTGAATTGAATTGAATTGTATTGACTGTATTTAATATATTTTAAACAGCAGCCATATCACCCTGTAGCCCAAGACTGGTTGCCCACTGAAGCTAAGCAGGGCTGAGCCTGGTTAGTACCTGGATGGGAGACCAGCTGAGAAAATCAGGTTGCTGCTGGAAGAGGTGTTGAGGCCAGTAGGGGGTGCTCACCCTGTGGTCTGTGTGGGTCCTAACACCCCATTAAAGTGATGGGGACACCATACTATCAAAGAGCACCGTCCTTTGGATGAGACTTTAAAACGAGGTCCTGACTCTCTGGTCATTAAAAATCCCAGGATGTCCTGGCCAAATTTGCCCATTGGCATCTGTCCATCATGGCCTCTTAATCATCCCTATATATACTAATTGACTTCATCACTCTGTCTCCTCTCCACCAATAAGGTGGTATGTGGTGGGCGTTCTGGCACAATATGGCTGCCGTCGCATCATCCAGGTGGATGCTGCACGTTGGTGGTGGTTGGGGAGATTCCCCCCTTCCAGATGTGAAGCGATTTGAGGTCCCAGAAAGAGCTCTATATAAATGTAACAAATTATTATTAAAATGTCATTTATTCAGTAACACTTTATAATAACTACATGCTAATAATCATTAGTTAAGCATGAGTAAACAGTTAATTAATCATTCATAAAGCATTAATAGACATTAATAAGCAGTTTATAAATACAGCTATAAATGATTTATTCTTGATTTAAAAGCATATCTATAATGTGTTTAATAATTGTATTTTCATCCTTTATTAATGATCAATTTATCGTTTCTAAATGAAGAATTGCATTTTTTTTATAAACCAGTTATTTAAGAGCTGTCAGTGGTTCATAAGATTACTTAGAACGTCTAAGTAAATGATTAATAAACTTTTTAATGTACATTCATACATCTTATTATTCAGACATATAGGGATGGTTAGTATGTTAATAAATGCTTTATTAACATGTATTTATGCTGTAATCAAGGTTAATACGGGTTGTTATAAAGCATTTAGTAGAGGTCAGTCAGCTATGTTTGTGAGCTCATCTAAAGTGAGGACTATTCATGCCTTGTAAAGCATTTAGAAAGGCTGTTAATGTTAAATATTTATATGTACTGCGTCACAGTGTTGTGTTTATTACATTTTACTCTTTAAAAGATTGATGCGCCTTTAAATCTCCTTAAAAAATACTTTACAAGGCATGAATAGTCCTCACTTTAGATGAGCTCACAAAATAGTTAACTGACCGCTACTAAATGCTTTATAACTACCTGTATTTACTATGAATGACTGACAACTCTTAAATAACTGGTTTGTAGATAATGTTATTCTTCATTT
>JAOTRC010000004.1:14310249-14320833 GCA_027497675.1 Cyprinella lutrensis
TATTACAAAAAGATATCCAGTTGATGGTCTGTGCGCTTTTTGTGTTTTGGCACTTGTTCTTCTCTGTGTGTTTTGAACAAACTGATGCCTTCTAAAAATACAAAATAGCACAAACCACAGAATTAGTTCAGTCATAAAAACCGAGGTTCATGGTCACAGCTGTGTGGGGCTCTGCAAATAAACGCTCTGCTTGTTGAAATGTAGACCATGTTCTGTAATTGGTAGGCATTCGCATGTGCTAAGAGAGGACATTGACTAAACCATGTCTAGAAGCCACAGCTTTGGTGTTTGGGTGGAGACTGGTAATCCTTGGCCCCATTACTGTTGCTTTTTGTTCAGCCCATCTGTGTTTTTGAGTTGCTATGCATTCTGTGTTGCTGAATGAAAGTTTGGAATTATTATTATTATTATTATTATTATTAAAAAAAAAGTTTAGTCTACTCTGAATAAAAACATCTGCCAAACACATAATATCAGACATCAGGCATTATTAGACAACAATTTCCAATCAGTTGTGTTTCTTGGAAGTTGACCTACAGGATATTTGTAAATTTGAGTTTTGTACCATTCCTTTCTTCTTGTTCTCTCAAATGGTTCCAGGCTTTGTGGTGAAGTGAAGATTACATTTTGCCACTCTGGTAACATGCCCCTTAATTAAAGGCAGAACTGATACATATGCATTGATATTGCATATTACACTGGCAGATAAGGAGGAGTTTATTTGATAAACTACAAATAAAGCATCCATTCACATCGAAATAGCCTAGGCTACATGATAAATGGCACTAAAAGTCTTATGAATTATTCTGAATTCGCTGCAATCAGGTTTTAAAGTGGCAGTAAATCCAGTCTAAATAGGTTCATTCATTATTCTCTGTGGTGTGGCTAGGATACTTAAAGAGTGTTATGTCTGGATTGTCCCTCGCTCTGCTGTGTTCTGGCGGACGGTGTTCTGGCTTGACCTGATATACGGTGCGACTCGAATTACGGAGACGGAAATGTCGTCGTCCTCTTGTTAGTATTCTGATGTAAGCCTGGGGCGCGGGTGTCAGATGCTCTCAAAATTTACAGCTCAATTTGGATACCACAGATACAGCTGAGCATGGCTTTGGGGTGCCTTATAATGAAAATACCAATCCACATTTGCTCCACTTGCCACAAGCAAAATGTTAATATCAGAGCAGAAAAAAGTGAGAGAGAGGGTGATAGAGAGAGATTGAACAAAGGGACATCAGAAAGAAAAGAAAGTTTGGTGACCATGAATGTCTTCCAATGTTCATTTGAACTTTGAAGCTGGCTGAAGGTCTATCCTGGTTGTTTGACAGAAATTTGAAAAATCTGGCAACAGTCTTTTGCATTAAGTGTCAAATCAATTGTATTTACATTTTGCATTTATTAATGCACAGGGTATCTATTTCATTAAGTTCACGTTTCAGGGAAAAGATGCACAATTTTGGGAGGCAAGTTTTAACTTTAGGATCCCTCCATTTGGTTCATCCTTACTCTGCCTTCTGGCACCAACTTAATTAAAGGCCTTTTGTTCCATCCTGATTTTCCACTGGGCCTTTAATGTCATGCTTATTTCAGAAGGATATTGCCAGTGATTCTTACAAATAATAAAGTGAAATCAATGTATTACTGTCTGAGCACAATGAAAACATATTTATCCTCAATCTCCATGTGAATTGCCCTAGCTCAAATAGTCCTCGATTGAATACCGCAAACATATTTGCATAAGCTTTGAATTTAGAGTCCTCCTCAGGCTCCGAAAATTGTGTCAAATCCTCTCTCTCTATCTCTATTGTCATCCTTTGATTATAGTGAAGTGGTACTGCTGATGTATATGATTATCTTAACTAAAACCAACAAATGAACAGAAATTGGGAGCAGGCATACCTTTTTTTCTCTTATTATAGCCTACTCTATTGTCTTGCAATGATTTATCAGTGATTTTAGGGGCTCACAGTACTTCAATAACATATGAAACATAGTTTGAAATTTATTCTTAATTTTATAACTTGCAAATTTATGTGAATGCCGTTGTTAACTTAACAAGCTTTTTCTCTCTGACCTGACATTTAAAAATTGGTTTTAGGTGAATTTAGTCATATTAAATGCTACATTTGACTTGAATGACACACATCAATTTAGATGTTATCAAACAAAATGCATTTTTTAGGTTATGTAAAAAAAAAATTACAGTGTATGGAAGACCATTTTAGGTATTTGCCATTTTTTTTTTTTTTTTTTTTTTTTTTTTTTTTTTTTGCTGTAGTGACTTTTTTTCAGGGTAGGTTTATTGTTGATAATCACTTTCTATCCACTCATTAAGTTGTGCTTTTCTATCTTTTTTATCTTTTCAAATTAGCATATTATGGCTGTTAATGTACAGTATTTATTCATATTACACATTTAAAGTAAGTGTCATAACCAACTGGCAGAACAGTCCATAGGGAGTGAATGGATGGAGGGAGGTGCCAGGGCTGAGAAAATGGAGAGAGGATACAGCTAAAAACCCCAATCACAGCCAGGAAGAAGGACCTCTGGATCTCCGGACCTTCAGTGCTGGAAGTCCATGACACAGGCAGAGCGACGATTGACCAAGGTGGAGCCAGTGGAGCTGTAAGGACGTCGGCCCCAGGTGGAGCCGAGGCAGGGAGGAGCCAAGGCGGAGCAGAGCCAATGTGAAGTGACAAGCTCGGCAGTCAGTTTTGGAGACGGGATCCACGTTTCTTGGTGGAACTGAAGACTGGAAGGAATGAAGCAGATCTGTGTGTGTAAATAAGAGAGGAGAAAATGAGGGACTGAATGGAGCCAGCGAAGTGGTAAAGTCCATCCAAGGCTAAATACCGTCACAAGACCGATAGTGGACAAGTACCGTGAGTCAAAGTTAAAAAGAACTTTGAAGAGAGAGTTCAACATGGCTGAGGAAACTGGGTGGCTTAGTTAGAGGAGGCGGAAGCTGGAAGCTCTCCAATCCATTCTTTTAAACTCCACCATGACATCCACTGGCGTGGACAGTGTTGCCAGCTCACAAATCTGGTCAGATATACTGTTAGGCTCAGGCTCAGACTCCGGGTAGATCTCGTGCTCAAATGTCAGATCTGGCACTGGCATTGAGGATGTCTTCTGCAGTGCTCTCTATCTGCAGTGGTCTCTGGCAGAATGTCCATGATGGACATGTTGGATGGTTGACTGGGCTCTGGGTCCGGAGTGGGGCTGCAGAGGACATCTTCATCTGCAGTGCAGATGGCGGGATCCACATCTCACCAGCACCCACTCAAGTTCATGGGCAGGCGTGCCTTAGACTGCTCGTTGCGGCTGGTGTGATAAAAGAATCAGAGCGAGTAGTCAGGGTAGTGATTGTGGCGTGCCAGATCTATGAAATCCCTTGTGTGGTCTTTGAGTCAAGTTAAATCATCCTCATTTATATAGCGCTTTTAACAATGTAGAACAATGTAGATTTTTTCAAAGCAGCTTTACAGAGTTAAACATATAATTTAAGTTAACACTGATTGGTTTGGTTTTATAGTGGTTCTTGAATAATGTTATTTTCCTGCTAAAGTTAGTTTTGCTTGATTCACTTGCATCTAAATGATCATAATTTAATTTAATTTAATTAAACTAGGGGCCGCTAAGATAACACTGTTCTCAATAAACAGTCTTTAAACACAAACCTGTGCTAAACGCTGATGGTGTTCACTTGCGCATTAAGAATTGATTCTATAGTTATGTGCATTTTAATGTGCACATGTTTTTAATTCCCTACAAACCATGCCTAAGCAAACTACTTGTCTTGACTATAAATTTTGATACAGAATTTAATTTTATTTTATCACATCATTGGACCAGTTATCCACAACACTTTATCTGTAGAGTGGTGTAGGGATCGTCCATAGGGAGAGGCTAGTTAGCACTTCAGCACTGCGTTGTCATCGGGTCCAGGCGAAGGTCCTTCGTCAGATCTGGAAATTGCAGGCTGCGGGAAAAACTTGGGATAAATAAAGACACTAAAATTAGTGTAGATGTCATTCTTCTTATGGCAGCTGACCTAATCTATGAAGCCTAACATTGAATTATAGTAGTCGATAATGTATTATGTAAATGCTGAGGGAATGCTCCTCCTGTAACTGGAACGTGGCGGCGTCAGACTCATTGCTGTCAACCCTCCCGTTTTTTTTTTGTTTTTTTTTTTCTGGGTTTCTCACGTATTTTAGCTCTTTTACTGCTGTCTTTCCATTTTAGTATTTTCCCGTAAAATATCTCGTATTTTTACGCTCTGATTGTGGGAGATGTACAAGCTCGGACAGATTCGGCTTGAAGTCGTTCATCCTCGGAAGTGGTGCTGCGCGCTATTGGTGCATACAGCCTCATTGCATAGCAACTCATTGCATAGCAAAGACAGACGCCGCGTGAGAGCAAGCTTTTTGGAAAGAATAAGCACGCGCAGAAATACAATTAAAAATAAAAACGCGCGAAATGTGAACGGCCTCTAAAGTGCTTTCGGGGTAGTTTTACGAGTACATGAGCACAGTAGTATCCAACTGACTGGTATTAGTATCGATGCATCCCTATTTATGTCATTTAATATCAGTGCCAGTTCTAAGCGTATTCTTGCCTTTATAACTCAGCAGGTTTTGAGTTATAAAACCGAAATTGGTACCGAGAACCGTGAATTTTTACTGGTATGGTACAGAATACTGAAATTTTGGTACTGTAACAACTCTATGTAGGCTAGTTATAAACGCTTTAGACTTTTAATGATTAGTGCTTTATTTTTAAAGTTTGTGGGTGAGAATCGTGTAAAAAAAATCTGTTAAATGTTCCTTATTTTCAATGTTCATTGTTGACAGCTGGTCAGAATTAACCTGCCATTTATAGGCTTTTCATTTATAGGAACAGCTTAATAGTCAAACAATATTTTTGTTTAGATTTAAATTAATTAATAAAATTTTAATTGATAAGCTTAATAAATGTCACAACATTTAAATGTTATTACACATTTGATGGCTTGCCCTGATCTGATTCCAACTTCTTGTGTGACGTAAATATCATTTATTTATTTATTTATTTATTTTTATAATCACAGGAAGAGCTGTGTGGATTGGTCTACATCACAGTCTCATACGCCCTCTTTTTTTTCAATTAGATACCCATTTTATGTTTTAACGGTCCATTTAGTAGGTAGAGTATGGCCATGAAGTAATTACAAGGATTATTTACTTCTGTTAATTGAGGTCTCATCTTTGAATGGGTGGTAAAGGTTAATGTTCTTTTGATATATATTTTCTTTCCGTCTCCTCAGACAGACATACAACCAAAGGGGAAGGGAACTCCTAGCGGTATTCAAAATTTGAAATGTTCAAATTCAGTTTGAGAAAAGGAGGTAGGTTTCAGTGGTGGAGTATATTTCAGGTTCCATTTCCAAGCTTGGCCCCTAAGATGGCCCACATTGATTTCCTTCACTTCTGCTCTTTGCTTGGTCTCAGTGCTTTCATTAAACCCTAATCCGTCTCATTTGCTATGCTTCCAGGAGACATGGAACTAAAAGAGGGAGGTGGATAATGAATTGAAAAGAAAATGTGAAGTTACATATGTTTTTTTTTTTCCCTGCTCTTTAAATGACCCTTGTCTCCACATTCATGGTGAGGCTGTTTTAATAGTCTTCTTAATAGGAATTTTAAATCACAAAACTGCTAACCTGCAGGTTAATAAAAATGGTAATTTGGTAATCTTGTATCTGATTTAATTGGATTTCAAGAACCTCTTTAAAATGTGTTTGCATTCTGGAAAATTTACATGTGCTGTGTTAAAAAGGAACTTGAATCTCCAGCTGTCAGGATAATGAATTAGACCATTTCATCTCTATAATCTTCTGACAATCTCCCCTTGTACTTCCCTGTCACAGTTATCCATTAAAGCAATGAATTACCCAAATATTTGAAATGTTTTACATGGTTTTATGGTTTTGTAATGTTGCTAGGGCCTCAAAATACCATATGTTATTTAGTCGAAAATTTGGGGCCTGACAGTAGAACAAATTTTATCTTTTGACCTTCTAGTATTTCTTTGAGTTTGTATTTCTGTGATATTGTACTGTGTTGGATGTAGTCGTTGACTGATATTGACTAAGCCGATATGCTTTGTTTACTTTCTTTAAATTAAATAGTGTGATTGATCAACATGACTTTTGTGTAAACACACATGCCACTTTCAAGTCAAGTGGCGTGTTATTTAAACGCATTTTGAGCTATCCGCGTGTACGCGCGTATGTCTATGCCGTTAAATGTCCCAGCGAAACAAAGCAAAATGTAGATCTACATCTGGGGAGTGATATTTTTTATTTCCTAGGATGGTAGGGGAAGACTCATAAATCGTATTAACTCCAGTGACGGGTAGGTTTAGGGACGGGGTTGGGGTCAACTTGGTCAACTTTATATAGGCCACCCTGTTGTTTGGTGGCATTGGCCAAATATTGGCATTGGCCAAACAATCTAAATTGATTGACCAGTGTTCGTATGATGTATAGGGTCTGTTGATCCACAAATAGCTCTTTTTGCTGTATACTTGTGGCCAAGCTTGACAAAGTCCTGTCAAAATTTCTATTAGGGCAGCAGTTTTGTACTGCTTTCTTACTTAGGCCACAGGCTTGAACCATTTATAGCCTTAAGGATGTCTGTGTCAGCTAGGTTGGATAGTGAATTTCTAACACAATGCTCTTTCAAATGGATACAGTTACAGCTCAGATTCAACTCAACCCCCTTTCCTTTCATTTCCACCTTTCATTCAGTATCGTCTCTCAACCCTCGAGGAGATGCGCTGCTCCTCTCAAAGGGCCAGCACATATCTGACATCAATTATGGGATTACTATGCTTTAATGCTCAATTTTTTTATACTGTGAATGTGTCAGAGTTTTTTTTCTGACAAGGTGAGTTTTTTCCATCGCTACTCTGGTTTCAGGCACTCTCCCCAACACGGAAAGGGCCATACGGCAGAGCAGTGTGGACAAGACACAATCATCCAAATGAGTGTGACAGATAGAGTACAATACACCTTGACACTAAGTGAGTCCAGCTCTGGTCAATATTTAACCCCTCGGTCTTGTTCGCTTAACCGAGGGAGGTCTGAAAGTGGAAGTGAAGAGTATGTGTGAGAGTGAGGAGTGTGTTAGTGCATGTAGGTTATGGAGAGCACTTTTGGTCTGGTGTTGTTAGCCTTAGGGCTTTAGCTAATAGGCCACCCAAATCCCAGCAGTCCCCGGGGCTCCGAACAGCTCGGCATTAGCGTTCGCTCATCATTAATGATGAATTCTGCTCTTGCTTATGCCCAAAGCCAACAGCGTTCAATCACCATCAAATAAACTTAATATCACCACATTCATCATCATCATCATCATCATCATCATCATCATTGACACATATGCATTCAAGGCCCTAAGAATTTACAGAATCATGCATGGTAAAAATGGAATGTAATGTATAATGTGGAATGTAACAAGATTTGAAACAAGTTACATAAATAAAATAAATTGTTCAATTTCATTACATTTTAACATATTGATAACACGTTCATTAGTTAACATAAACTAATTTAGTTAACATGAACTAAGAATGAACAATACTTCTTGAATTTATTCATCTTGCTTAATGTTAATTTCAACATTTAAAAATATGTATTTGTTAACATTAGTTAATGCACTGTGAACTAACAATGAACAACTGTATTTTATTAACTGACATGTAAAAAGATGAATAAATGCTTTAACCAATGTTGATCATTGTTAGTTTTTGTTAGTTACCACATTAATGTTAACAAATGAGAACTTATTGTCGCTGATTTATTAGATTGTTAACGTTGTATGCATTCATTTGATTGCCGCTGTTTTTAATAATACATTGAATACAATTAAAAATCACAGAATCCAGGATTTTAAAAAAATAGATTAGTAAAAAGAAATACATTTCATTGGATAGGGCTAATCAAATATTACACTTGATTCAATATTTTTGATTTTTACAGTTTAATTTAAAAAAAGTATGTTTTGGAAGAAAAAAAATGAAAGGGCTTAGTATGTAGAAAACACTAGAGGATTTTACATTTGCGCCTGAAAGAGGAGGTCATACCGCTGTCAAGTTGAAAAATGATTCTGATCATCACCTCAAATATCTGCGGGAAGCAAATTTTAATTTTGCCACATGCTTGTCCATCCCTTGTATTATTTTGGATAAATCCAGTTTAAAAATTCATAGCTACTGTCTGTGCATCAACAGAGTGGTTCACGGATCGGTCCAGGACACCAGTGGCGGCGATCTGCATGCTTTTATTCAGCACACCCTACCAAGGGCACTCTGCAGACATCCATTATATCTGGACCTTTACCTAATGCATTCTTTTGTGAGTGACACCCTTTTAAATGCTGCTCATAATCTCCTTTCACTCTCTGTATTGATATCTAGCTCTGGGCGTGTTATCTCTGCATATAAACACGGGTAATGACAATCTGCGCGTTTACAGGAGCAAGAGGAAGTGGAGCATCAGACACTCACTACTCCATTAGCATGTGAACGTGACAGCAGACCTGCACAGTATCGCTACGACTGCTGTCCCCTCTCAAGGTCGATGCTGATGGTCTCGTTCAGGGGCGGAAGCTTCGTGTTGCTTTTTATTGTTGAAAACTGAGTGACAGTAAAGTAGGCATTCACTCTTAGACAAGCTAAAACACGTCTGATGTGTGAAGAAGTTTTCGGACCTCTCAACTGTAAAACTGTGCAGTGAAAGAAATAGTATTTTAGAGTAGGCCTACAGTTACAAATTAGGGGCATTGGATGTCCATGTCGCCGGGATTTTGTTTTCTTTGTGGAATTGTCATCTCAATATTATACTTGGTTTGAGTTGTCTATATCCTTACAAGGCAGCAGGTGGCAGGCCTCAATGTCGTTACTGTCCAAGACAATCCCTTTGCTGTTCATGAACCGTACCACTTGTTGCTCCACAGACTCCAAGGCTCAATCCCAATTCACCCCTTGGCCCTTCCCCTTAGCCCTACCCCTCAGTTTTGCGCGTTCACGTCTAGGGGTAGGATGTCCCGATTCTTGTTGAGATCGAGGGGTAGGGCGAAGGGGTAGGGCTACATAGCCCTCGAAACGGAGATTTTTTCAGAGGCACACTCCAAATGGAGGGCTTTCGCAAACGGTTAAACATTTAAATTTAACGCCAGATGATTCCACCACGCACTTTATTTACTCTTATAATAACACTATAGTCGTTTAAATTAAAAAATGGTATAATAAATTACCTTTCTGATCAGAAAAGACATACATTTCGAGGAAGGGAGTTCTAATCATCATGCTTATTCAAAGTTTAGAGCAGCTGCGCTGATTGTCAGTTGTTGTCATGGAGAAATCCTGTATAAACTCCGTAACGGCTGAGCCATCGCTGACGACTGATGACGTATCGGGTTCATGAAGGATTGTTCCATTTCGTAGGGGAATATTTCAACCCCTTGGCCCTTATAACTCCGTTTTAAGGGCCAAGGGGTACACGCGAAAACAAGGGGTAGGGGCCAAGGGGTGAAATGGGATTGAGCCCAAGTCTTGGTCAGTTGGCGCCCCTCCACCTGATGCCACTGCTCTAGCATAGGCAGACGGCTTGACATCCAGGCCTGATATCATGAGGTCATTCATTCGGGTGTATGGCTCCAAATCCACCAATCGGTTTTCCAGTGTAATTATTTTTTGTTTGTTTTTTTCCCCCCTCCTTTTGCTTTTTTAACTCTTTCACTTCGAGCATCAATTTGTTGTTTGTTGCTGTCAAGGTGTCCAGAGACATTTTTATGTTTTACAATTTCTCCGCCATTATTGGTTTTCCTCGGCATATCTCTGCATCGGGGGGTATACTGTACCCGGGACGACAGCGTTATTGTTGTTATAGGTGAAGGAGTAGCGCGAAGATCAACAGATAGCAGTAGAGTAGTATGAGTTGTGCGAGTTATTTGAGTGCCAGCGGTGAGTTGGAAAGTTGTCAGTGTCCGTGTTATGTCCACATTAACAATCTACAGGGAAATGAAAATAATAAGGTTCAAGCCATCATAAAAGAAAGGCACGGTAGTTGCTAAACAATCAAACAAACAAACAAAAAGCAATAACGAGGTGAGCACAGCGGACAATGTACTCTCAATGGAAGTCCCTTTGTGTAAGTTTGACATTAAAGGGATACTTCTCTTTTTTTGGAAATAGGCTCATTTTAACTCCCTCAGAGTTAAACAGTTGAGTTTTACTGTTTTTGAATCAATTCAGACGATTTTCGGATATTTAGAAGAATATCTGTAACCAGACAGTTTCTGGTCTCATTGACTTCCATAGTAGGAAAAAAATATATATACTATGTTAGTCAATGAGACCAGAAACTGCCTGGTTACAGATATTCTTCTAAATATCAGAAAATCAGCTGAATTGATTCATAAACGGGTAAACTCAATTGTTTAACTCTGGGGGATTTGTAAAATGAGCCTATTTCCAAAAAAAAAAAAAAAAAAAAAAAGTGGAGTATCCCTGGGCCTTAGAATTTAGGGCCCCTTTAGCCAG
>JAOTRC010000004.1:14337929-14348763 GCA_027497675.1 Cyprinella lutrensis
CAGTATATATATATATATATATATATATATAACTTGACCCGGAATTTGACCCGATTTAGTTAAGTAAATGTGCCTTGCTTGTGTGTGTTCTAAGATTAGTGCACCGCACGCTTAATATTTGTTTTAAGTATCTTCTGTTAATGGAAATATGAAACATTCCTGCTTTCCCTGAACAACCCAGATGGCTTTCTGTCGTGCAACTGAGGATAATAAGATTCTCCTACGGCATAAGAAAAAAAAAAGTGTTTGATATTTCCAGCAACTACGACAGATTTCACTTTCACAACCTGGATGTGACAGACCATTTTTGCACAAAATGTGTCAGATAAAGCATGTCTTCTTCATGTTTATTAAAAAAAGATGCAAAGAGAATCTTAAAGGCACGTTAGAGTGTGCACTTCATTTGAGCTTGTAAGATGATGGTTTACAAATGGTTGCGAAAAGCAGAGTATTGAATGCAAATTCTGCAGCACACTTATACATACAAACCTGTTGTGGCAGCTGACATTTAGATCAGAAACTGTTCACGCAGCACCATCGTTGTTTTTTACACTTGATATGGTTTGATACTTTTTGACTATGACTCTTAGTAGATTGTCATGAAGCCTTTCAATGTAGATTGTCTTTTCCAGGTTTCTTAGTGCTCTGAGGCCTAAGATGAAAGATAATGACAAGAAAAAAGGAAAGATGCTTTGATGGAAAAAATGAAGGGATGGATTTAGAACGTAGACTATTAGACGCACTGTAGTGAAGTGCATGAGAATGTGACCCCACTTAGCTCAAAGCGCGTACACACACAGACACACAACATGCAGAGTATCTCAAACTCACTAGAAAACACACAGTGGCATGCTAATGGAATAAGTAAGAGATAGGATCAGAGCTTTCTCATAACTTGACTCCCTCAGGGAACAATCACTACAGAAAAAGAGAGATAGAGAATGAAACTGAAGTCATTGACCGTACATAATTGCATTTAGTCTTAAAAGGACAGCCAGCACGCACACACACACACACACACAAATGAAAATTCTGCCATCATTTACTCACACTGATGTCGTTTTATTTTGGACCACAGTGACTTTCATTGTGGACACAGACATTTGTGTTGAATAGAAAGGCATAAATGTTTCGAACAGCATGAGGGTAAGTAAATATACCGTTTATGAATTCACATTTGTTTGTTTAACGTTTAAAAATGGTTAAAATATGTTTGAAAAACCTTTGCAGCGATATATTGTTAGCGAACATCCCGACAAACACTACACTGCTACTATGAGTGTCGTTTAATGAATATGTAAGTGTTTGCAGGACGCTTTCCTCTCAGTGACAATAAACATGACAGTTCAGAAAATATCTGATCATAGTGACGTAGATATGTTTGAACAAATTCTACAATATATTGCTTAAAACAAGCAGCTTTACAGCAATAAACATGAAACAAAATAACAGTCTCTCTATTAGAAAAACAACTTCAATTCAGCTGTGCAAAGTGCAATTCAGTGTGCAATTCTGCAATAAAGCAGCTCTCCAGTGTGCTCATGTTATTACTTCCATCTAAGCTCATCCAACGCTATCTCACGACCAATTCATACGAATTGTATGAGTGAGTATGTGGTTTACGATTTAGCAAAAATATGTATGATGTAGTAAACATTGTACAAATTCGTACAAGTGAGGTTGTATGAATTCATACAAATTAGCTACCTCGTAAAATATGTATGAATTCCCTACGCTATCTCACGACCAATTCGTACAAATTCATTAGAGTGATTAAAAAGTGGCTAATTCGGACTAATTCATAGGACCTCACTCGTACGAATTCGTACGATTTGTCCAAACCCACGTGATGGGTAGGTTTAGGGGCGGCGTCAGGGGTAGGTCATTTGTTTGAATTCATACGAATTGGCCAATTCGTAAAATATGTACGATTTAGCAAAAACGTACTAATTTGTACGAGTGAGGTCGTACGAATTGTTACGAATTAGCCGCCTCATAAAATCCGTACAAATTCTTGTGAGATCGGGTTGGGCAGGTCACGTTAGTCAAGCTCGCATCAGCTGACTCTGTGTATTAGATATGAAGTAACATTGGCATACAAAGTTGCTGTTGAAAAGTTAAAGTTAACGAACAAGTAAACAAAAAAATTATGAGGAATAAAGGTAAAAATACAGTAAATAGTTTTATTGTGAGCCAAATTATGATTTGAAGTCACATTTTGAGACAGTCACTGTTGTGAAATATAAAGTCGTAATGCAAGATTTAAAATCAGATTTCAAAGGAAAAGATTCACAATTGTGAGGTGATAAAAGCAATTAAAATAAATACAATCGCAATTATGAGAAATTAATTCTCAATTGCAACTTTCTTTCTCATAATTTATATTTTGTCTTGCATAAATGACTTGCAATAAACTTTGGAATGTAAGAATGTAATTCAATTGCCTTTCTTATTTATTTATTTTTTTTCACTCAGAGGTGGAAACAAGCTTCCATAAATATCAGCATCAAAACAGCATTGACTAGAATGAATGGAATGGAAATTCATGCTGGCATAAAGCTGGTCTTTTCAGCTGGATGCACAAAAAACGATTTTCCTTCATATGTGTGCTGCCATTTCTGCCTTGGCCCAAAACGCAAATTTTTCCATGCCCACAACAGAATCCAGTTTCTTGGTATACAGTTGGTCGGGAGGTTCCGGTTTGGTGCGTTGTGGTACAGCCAAGATCACATGTAACATTGTAAGGATTATGCTCAGGTACAGAGAAAGAGAGAAAGGGAGAGAGCGAGAAGGATCAAGAGAGAGAACAAGCCAGTGTCCTAGTAGCCTCATTCTCCCTACTAGTAGAGCATGTCCCAACTGTTGTCAATTTATCAATGTAACGTGCACTAGTGGGCACAGTTTGAGCCTCCATTAGGGCAGGTGCTTCCATCCATCTTCGCCTCACTCTCTTACTCTACCTTGTCAGGGGAAACTAAATGGGGCTTTTGAAGAAATGTAAACAACCCTCAGTGGATGATCATTGCGTCCAGCCCTCGCCAGATGTGAGAAGTTCCGTTTGGTTGTGTCAGACTGCTGATGAAAGGATCTTTGGAGCCTACGTGTGTCTTTTGTCCTGTCAAACCATTTTACTTGGTGGGAATGTTGTCATTTGTTTTCTTCTTATTTGAAGTATATAACGACTTCTTTGATTTGCTTTGAAAGCTTTGTGAGTATATAAGTTGCTTTTCCTGTGGTATCTTCATACATGTAGTTGACTTCTTGCACATTAGATGTACAGTTATTGAATGAGCTATGTGCATTTATTAGCAGTGCATTTACTAAGTGAGCACTGTGCCACTGTTTGTCTGACTGCATTTTATTTTATTTTTTATTCTTAACTGTTTTAATTATTCGTTTTATTTTGATTGTTTTAATTTATTTTATGAAAAGCACTTTGAATTACCATTGTGTATGAAAATGTGCTATATAAATAAGCTTGCCTTCCCTTGCCTTTGTCCTCAAATGTTAAGACTGTTAGCAGGAGGGCATGGCAGTGTTCAAGGAAGACTGAATCTACATTCCACATAGGCATGGGGAAAAATCTTGTCCTTTTATTCCTTATTATTAAGTTTCTTCTGAGGATGTTTACCCTTGGGCTTGTCTCTATTCATTCTGCTACACTCAAAGCTGTGCAGTCAGGGGTAAATATAACACGCTTTTAATTAAAACAGAAAGAAATTAAACTAGGGTGAGGTAGATTAATTCAAATCTCTTGGATGACAATGATTAGACTCACCAATGCTGGACATTGTCAGGAAAATGAACCACACGTTTTGTTTATATTTCGCTCTCCAAATTGACCCTTGTAGCAATGATGGGGGCCGTGGTGAAGGAAACGGATGGCTGTTTCGACAATCCAGCACGGTCCAGCTCGCTAACTGCATATGCGTCATCAGCCTGGAGAGAGAAACTTGAGCTAATGATGATTTGAAGATCATCTCACTCAAATCAAACAAACTGAAGGCGTCATCTCTGCCATGTCACTGAGCATGTCCTGGTTATTTCTATTTTTAAATCATTCATGCCTGGTTTATGTGTTTTTGTCTTCTTGTATTGGGTTTAGAGAAGGTTTCAGTAATTCATATTTAGTATAATTTCTGATTTAATTCTAATCCCAATCCCAGATTTGCATTCAGATCTGCCTACATTTAGTCAACCAAATGACAGAACCAAGTTCCCACACTATTATTATTTTTTTTTTCAGTAATACTTTATTTTGAACATCCTGCTGAATATAAGTAACTTTGCAACTACATGTCAACTAACTCTCATTAGAGTATCAGTACACTGTCTGCTTAATATCCGCCAACTCTTTATTGTGATGCTCCTCCAACAGACAAACTGACAACTTTGCAACTACAGGTCAACTTATTCAATCCTTAACCCTACCAGTCAACTGATACTCTACTAACACTCTAGTGAGAGTTAGTAGAGATGTAGGTATAACTGAATGTGTTGAAGGGACCATCCAAATAAAGTGAAACTTTTTTTTCCTTTTCAATAATCTGTTTAACTCGAAAGTACATCACAATAAGGAAGGAAATATCGGTAACGCTTCCTTTTACAGTCCAGTTACCCATGTAAATACAATATACTTATTTTAGTAACTACAATTACTGGGTAATAACTAGTTCTAACCCTGAACCTTTCCCTAAACCTACCCCTGTTCCATGGAAATGGAAATGGTAACCCCTTGTTACCATTTCTAGGTAAGTACACTGTAAGTACACTGTAAGTACTGTACTGTAAAAGGAAGCGTTACCGAAATATCGTTATCTACTTCCAGTACATTGCAATGTTAATGGTTACATTTAATTATTCTTTTAGTAATTGTAAAAGATAAATATTTAAAAGAAAAACTATTTTCATTGCCAAGTGCTGAGGTAATTTCATTAATAAACAGATTCTATTAAATTGTGTGCTTACACTTTAATGACTTTTCATATTACTCTCCATGGCCAAACATACCATTCAATAATTGGATAATTAAATATATTTCCACAATTTATGTTTATTATTGTTGTTTAATATGTAATTAAATATATTTTAAATCACTTTTTTTATATTACTGATAAAACTATAATCATATGCATATTTAACAAGTCTTTAACTACACTGATTTAACCCTCTCGGTTGTTTTTAAGCTGCACTTGTTCGAGTCATTAAAATAACTCGTGAGAGTCATTCATCACTGGGAGTTGGCCCTGGCCCAAATGACACACTTTATGTGCACTTGTGGACTTACAATGGATGGTGTGTGTGTTCGTCCTTCAAGTTCACAAGACCGTAGGTTGTCCTATAGTTATTTTAGGTTTTAGAAGGGTGCTTTCAAGTTTCCCCTTTGCTGCCGATATGTGCACTTTTGCAGAGCCCCACAGTGAGCCAAGTGAGCTCCACATCAGTGTTGTCCTTATCAATTGCAAATGGAGCCGAATTCGTCGAATTCGTACGAATTGGTCGTGAGATAGCATAGGGTATGGGTATCTGACCCAACGGACCAATAAACCAATTGGTATTATAATTCATAACAGGAAATGTGCTGTATAGCAGTAGGGTCTGATTTTGTGAGCGAGCACATTAGTTATCACAGTTGAAAACCAAAAGAGGCACTTCTTCATCTTAAAATGTTGTATAATTAATTGCACTTCTCTGCGCAAGAATGCTGTCCCGATGAAGCCTTGATTCCTACTTTAGCTGCATTATTACATTCATATAATATTTGCGTCTATTGATACAGTAAACCTCTAGACAGCACTGAATACGTTTAAATTTGCTGCTGTATCAATACGAATGTATATCATTTAAATAGGGAATTACGGCTATTTGTATAGTGTTTGCATGTGTCGTGACAGTTACAAATAAAGTCACAATAAGCTCATGAAGCGAACTTGTCAATCATCTTAATGGTTGATGCAGAGGAAACTCTGACCAATAAAAGAACAGTTGTACTCGCATGTGACTTGAATAAACCCATTTGGTAACACTTTATTTGTATGGTCCTTTTGTACATTCTATTGACTACAAGTAACCTTGCAACTGCATGTCAACTAACTCTCATTATATTAGTGGACTGCTTGATATCTGCAAACTCTTCATTTTGATGGTTACCCAACATACATTCTGCTGACAATAAATAACTTTGCAACTATGTCAAATTATTCTAACCCTAACCCACCAGTCTACTAATACTCTAACATTCTAATAAGAGTTAGTTGCATGTAGGTGCAATGTTAGTTACAGACAACTGAATCTATTAAAGGCTCCATCAAAATGAAGTGAAATAACACTTTCTCATCCCAAGACATCATATAACTGACGTCTTGGGACGTCTTTATGACCAGACGTCAACATCCGCCGTTTTAGGGTACCCTTTAACGTCACATGACGATCCTGGGACGCTTTACCTTAACGTCAGTTAGGGGACGGTTTAGGGGTAGGTTTAGGTCTGGGATGGGGTTAGGATCCGATAACGTCATCTAACCAACGTTAAAGGGTCAAAAGTCAGTTATATGACATCTTGGGATGAGACTGTGCTGAGTGAAACCACACATTTTGATACAGTACATTTTGAAAGGCTGCCTTCTGAAAGCTAACCAAACTAAGAAGAAAATGCAACATTGTGTCAAATTAAGTCAGTGTTTTGGAACAAAACAAACAATCCATAAGTGTGAAAATGCCCTAAGAGTTATTTGTACTATAATTGGACTACACTGTTTGCTTTTGATTCAAAAATATAAAAAAAATAATATGGCTCAGGAATCGGACTACAAAGTTGGCGCTGCAAAGCCATTGGGGCTACACGTGTAGTGCATGAAGGTCTGTCACAAGTATTTTATGTTGGTCTGTCTGAACTGTTAACAGGTCCTCAACTCTATTAAATTAATTGGGAGTGAAAGGATTTTAACTTAGTTTGCTTAACTATTTTAATGCCCTATTCTTGTTCTTCCCAATCTTGCATCAGGGAAGCTCTGACAGTTAAGAATGTTTCAGCTTTATAGCCTAAGAACATTCTGTGAGATTGAAATCTAATTATTCAGAACAAGGCCATCGACTAATGAATTTATCAAGGTTCTGAAAGTAAGTTTATGTCTGTCTCCTGATCTTCATGTACGTGTTCTCTGTAGTCATCAGCTTTCATTGAATTGGAGAACTGTAGCAGCCATGCAAGTCACTGCAGTTTAATGCCCGTTTATCTTCAAGTTTCATGAAGTTTCTTCTTGTTGGAGTTTGATTGATTAAAAGAGATTTTGATAAGCATGCAGGTATATCTTCATGGGCAAACTGGAACGACGCACTTGCTGCTTCGCTGGGCAATGATGCGCAGTGATTGATGCATCCTGCACGCTGCAATTTGGCAACAGGTGCAATTACAATCATTTAAAAGATTCTGGTGTTATTTTCGCTGTTTTGCAAACAGGGCACGCCAATACTGACATAATGAATTAATGACATTAACCTCTCCAAACTGTTATGCCTGTCAAACAGCTAATTTCACAAGTTCTTGTTTGACTGGTAATGCTTATTTAGCAAAGGTTTGGAAGTTTTAACTGTCAATTTATTGATGAATCTGTGAGGTACGACTGCCCATACTGCTCATTTGCATAGCAGAACACACTCTGCTATACTGAGGTAATGATTCAGATGACACTAGACTTTGAGGTTACATAGACAATATAATGAAGATTATGTCATACCTTCTAATCATCTTAATGCTCCATGTCTTTATCCAACCTTTTTTCTCCCTGAATATTCATTATTTCAATATCCTCTTGCTTAATAATTCATGAGACCCAAATGCAAGTCAATTAGGCACTGCTGATTATGGCATTGATAATAGCGCTTTTATTGGATAATTTATGGAAATATGAAAGGTAAGGTGGGTCAGGATTATGACGATATTTTTCGCTCGACTGATCCGTTTAACCTGAGTTCACTTTACAAAGCCTTTAAAAAGTGAGTCACAACTCGCACCAGCACCAGCTTTGGGTGGTGAGGTGTCCTCTTTTAGAGAGGAATATACATGGATATAGCTAACAGTCTGTGGTCTGTGAGATATTTTAAATAGCTCTCATCCTCACCAAGGCTTTATTTGATTAAAACAGTAAAACTAATATTGTGAAATATTATTTCTGCTCAAGATCAATTTCTTATTATCAATGTCTACATTAGTGGTGCTTATAATTTTTGTGCAAATGTAATTTTAATGTATAAAGGTTTAAACAACCATGTTTATTTTAAATAGAAATATTTTGTAACAGTGGTTACAAACTTCTGACCAATTGCATCATTGCCAATGCTGAATAAAAGTCTTTATTTATTTAAAAAGAAAACAAAATCTTACTGACAAACTTTTAACCGTGTATTTTATCGTCTGACCTAGGAACAGAAGTCACGCTTCATTTTACTCTATGTCAGATGATCCAAAAAAAGAAAAAAAAAAAGATCATGTAATGCATTTTGGGAGTTAACGCACCAGTATTCGCCCGTCTACATTGAAAACAAAGCTGTCTCTCAGATGTAGTAATAAGAGAATGGATGTTGCTTTAGCCAGCGTTCCTTTTTAGCACAGCGCTTTGAGATAAACTACATAAAACTTGATGCACTCTAATGTGCGTATTCTGTAAATTAGCCTAATTTGGTCATGCCCTGAAAAAAGGAAAGACTTGAAAGCTGTCACACTCATTTTAATCCAGATACATTTTATCTTCTCATTTAAATAATTTGCTCTGAAGTGAACTTGATTCAATATGAAAGTAATTACTATCTATTATATTCAAACAAGATGTTGTAAACCTTTGGTCATGTTAATCAAATCTTCTTTTATTCCAAATTAAGATTCTAGTTTTCTCGCTGTTCCCTCCTTTTCACATTTGATGCTTATTATCTAATTTTCTTTTTGAGGCCTTGATTACACTTTGCCTGAAAATGGACAGTAATTACTGCCCCACTGCTTACAAAAGGTCTGCGGCAGAAAGAGGCCGAAATCATTTTTATTCAAGGAACAACAAAGCAGGCAAATGAATCTCTTTCTACCGTGTCTCGTTTCTTTGCTCCCAACACACATCTATCCTCTGGATTAAACCCTCGTACCCTTTCCCTTCCGCCGTGAATCATACGAGCTCTATTCAGAGACATAATACGCACAACAAGCATACAACAGAATTCAGAGGAGGCCTCGTGCTTTGAACAGGTTGGCCTGGAGCTCTGTTGCCGGAGTCACTTTGATGTGGATCTTAGCTCATGAAAGACGGGTCCACTCTGGCCCGCAGGTACTTGCTGATATTTACACATTTTAATCGCACGCTCGCCTGCTCCGCCAGGTGCGTGTCAAGCGCAAACCGCCCCGTTTAGTTTATCATTTCCAGGATGAGGAGTCTCCTAACTCGCTGCGACAGAACGGTGTGAAACGATTTTTTGCTCCAAAAAGGAGATTTCATTATCGCCGCGACACACCCTTCTCCCCCTCAGGTGCGCGTTTGTGCGAGCTCGAAAAAAAGACGAGCTGTAGGGACTTTGTGGGGGGAAATCTGAAACGGTTTGTTGCTTTAATGCTTTATTAAAGCCAAAGATGGCAGAACCTGATTACCATCAGCTTTAGAGAAGCAGAAGGTTAATGATGGCTTTTTTTCTGATATACTGAGAGTAAGGTGGGACAGGAACAGGAGGTAGAGAGCATCTATTTGCTACTGATAAGATTGTTGCTCACCTCGTACCACACCTAAAGCAACCTGAAGTGGTTTGTTTTCCTCTGTCATTGCTAACGTCAAGCAGGTGAGGGACTACTTTTCTCTGATGTATGAAATGGACGCTTGTTTATGTCAGATGAAACTGGCTCCTTCTCTGAATTAATCGGGTAAATCAAAAAGACAACAGAGGATTACGAAACAGGAACATGAGCTCACTAAGGTGTCTGTTTGATCTTTGAATTTAGCTCTCTTAAGGCTTTTCCTCACCTAAGAAAAGTCCAACTTGAATCCATGTATATTATTGCAATGCAAATTTTAACTTAAATGCCCCACAATTCTAAGAAACTGTATGTGGTTCTTGGGTCAATCCATGAATTTTAAAAGGCGTAGTTCACCCAAAAATGATTGTTCCAAACCTGTGTGAATGTATTTCTTCTGCTGGACACAAAAGAAGATATTTTGAAGAATATGGGTGACCAAACAGTTCATGGGCCCCATTGACTTCCATAGTATGAAAAAAAAAATGTTATCAACTGTTATTGACTAACATTCTTCAAAATATCTTCTTCTGTGTTTAGAAAAAATACTGTTAAGACTTATGTCTCATTTGTTAACATTATTTAGCCTATTAACTAACATGAACTAACCATTATCTACTATACATTTGTAACTGTATTTGCTATTTTTTCTTAATGTTAGTTAATACAAATACAGCTGCTGATTGATTGTTCATGTCAGTTCTCAGTGGATTAACTAATGTTAACAAACACAGCTACTTTTTAATAATTTATTATTAAATGTTGAAATTAACATTAACAAAAATAAATGCTGTAGAAGTGCAGTTCATTATTAGTTAATATTAACCTTATTGTAAAGCGTTTTTTTTACCATAATTTAACTTTATTTTCATCAAAGAATACTGATAGAAGGGAACTTTTCTGAATGTTATGTAGCTTTAAATCTTATGATGTAAGTAATAATGCACAAAAGTGAAATGCATTCCCCTTTTGCGCCGACGTCACAGTTACATCACGGCGCTAGCTGGAGGCAAAACAAAGTGAAAACTGGAGGCGGCCAATGCAAAACAGCACAGATTCAGCTACATA
>JAOTRC010000004.1:14377928-14389116 GCA_027497675.1 Cyprinella lutrensis
ATGGAGTATAAAATTCAATATAAATTCTCGGTATTGCATTGGACTCTACGATCGGCGGAAGTTATCGAGCATCCTTAGACCCTCACCGGACATACCGCTATGCATAGAGCCCATTAAACTAGTAAGCTGAGTCAAAGCAGAGAGAGAAGTAAATGAATAGTTGAAAAAAGTCATTATTTTTGTGTGTTTTTGCCTATGGACTAGTATGCAGGAGTGATCCAGCTCTCAGATTTTATCAAAAATATCTTAATTTGTGTTCCGAAGATGAACAAAGGTCTTACAGGCTTGGAACAACATGAGGGTGAGTAAATACTCACATAATTTTCATTTTTGGGTGAACTAACCCTTTAAGATCATGTTCCACAAAAATATTTTGTAAATTTCCTACCATAAATATATAAAGCATTTGTTTTTGTGAGTGAATGCACCAAAAGCATGATTTTATTTTGATTATTATTCGAATATTTCGATTAGTTTGCACCCTCAGAATTTAGATTTTCAAACAGTTGTATCAATTGGACAAATATTGTCCTATCATATAACAAACCATATATCAAATGCTTATTTATTCAGCGTTCTGATGATGTATATATCTCAATTACAAAAAATTACCCATGTGACAGGTTTTGTGGTCCAGGGTCACACATACAGTGTAAAAAAAAAATAAGAACTGGTGTTTCAGTGTTATAATGAAAGTTAAAAATTGCTTAACTTATTTTGATAAGTTAAAGCAAAGTAAAAACATGTGTTGTCCTAACTTATTGGTCAAACATTTCTTTAGTGTTTTTTTACAGTGTGACAAAGCCAATCTTTCAGTTTATCCCTCATTAATGAGACTCCTTCTATTGTCCCCTACAGTATCAGCTGCAGAGATGTGCACCCTGGCGGACCGTGGCTTCTCAGTGGCAGACCTGGCCCATTCTAGCCATCGCTGTTCTCCTGCTGGCTCTGGTGCCGTATGTGGTGTATCGGATGATGACTGCTTTTGAAAATCCCCCTCCACACTCGCTCTTCAAGTCGGCTGCAATCTGCTTCGGCCTGCTTAGTGAAGCCCTGTTGATCAAGTGAGTTGATACCTGCCTTGTGGCTAAACACCTGAGTGAGAATGTTCCCAATAAAAAAGAACGAAAAAAATAACCTCCCTATTCCAGTTCAACCTGTTTTAGAGGTGAATAGGGAAACTAAAATTAATTTAGGAATTGAGGCTCAGGGTTGGCAGGAGGTGTGCACATCTGTGTCTGTCTAATTATAGAAATGACAATAAACCATGAGACACCATTTGCAAACTCCAACTACCTTTTGACATCAGAGAACGAGATCCTGACCACCGCTGTGTTATTTGCTCCAGCTCTTCTTAAACAGTGCATATCTGTATCTGTATGTGTTTAAAGTGTGTTGGATTAAACAAGCCTTTCATATTTCATTATGACCAGATGGCTTCTCAGACTGTCATGTGTGCGCGTGCGTATGCACGTATGTGTGTGTGTGAGTGCCGTATTTGTTGCAGGCCACTGTTGCCTCAAGTCATTACTAATGCTTGATTAAAGTTGAGATCAATTTGATTAGATTTCAATCAGCCCTTTACCATCTCACTCTTAATTTACTTCTGTATGCTCACCATTATAATCCGTAAAGCAATAAGCCAACTGTAAGGAAATGAGATCACATGAGGTTCCTTTCGGCCTATGTAAGTAGGTTATGTAGTGTTGTAGAAACTAATTATCATATTGCATGAGCAGTGAGCATGAGCGTGCAATCATTTTTCTTTTAAAGGAGAAATGCGTTATTATATACTCCTATACTCAGTCATACACACTCAGCTTGGAAATCTAGCCTGAAAGAGTCAGTTTTCCTACAGATGGCTGAAGGTGTGTGCGATATTGACATGATCAATGAGGTGTAAAATTAAAAGCTATATTGATCGCATTTCCCCTTTTTCATTTGTTATACATATATATGTGGCAACTCAATAGCCAAGCTTAACTAATTTTCCTGTATTTTCCAATGAGTGGAGCATATGAAGTTAATAGGTAACTCATTTAGATGTTATCACTTATCAGTAATGACATTTGGATGGTATCAGATGACACAAGCAGCTCAAAAGCCTGGTTGATATAGCTTCGTTACAAAAAAAGAAAAGAAAAACAATAGGAAATGTGAAAATAAATAGGAAAAATAGCCAAACACTAATATAACACGTTGATAATAATGCAGAGTGTATCCTGTCACCATGAGATGTATCATATCTAGTGAGTGTCTCATAAACTGACGTTATTTAAAAGATTGGTCGGTCTGCATTACAATTATGATGGGAAATGAACTTTTGAGATCTTTTAGGAATGAATGAGAAACGTTTTGTGTTAATCTCTGTGAAAAATTCAGAGCTAGAGAGAAGTAAAACTGATGTTTTTTTTTATTTATATATTTTTTTGAAGAATAAAAAGAGAGAGAAAAATCCATACAATCAATACAACCAATGAGAGCGGCATGCATTACTGTAAAAGCTGTAACAACAAGAAAAATGCCCATTTATTTTCATCCGGTTTGGCGGTATAGTTGCAAAACCGCTCCCGTGCTTCCTCACTGATTAAAAAAAAAAAAAAAAATGTGTGACAAATCCATAATCCAATAACAGAGAATAGCTTTTTTTATGTCTGATTTTCTGACTATCCACGATTTGTATTTCTGTAATGTCTTTCATTTACACTGAAAAAAAAAATTACTGTAATTTATATCAAAGCCCATTTTCAGATCGAACAGTAATAAGTTGCTGGGCTCGTCCTGTCAACAACTGACAAGAAAACAAATTTAATCTGAAGTGTTATTTTCCTCCGAGAACAGGTTCATAAAATACATTCATTTCTGACTTATGACAACTGCTCTCTTGCCTGATTCTGAATCGCTTTATAAAGATCTGAAATGAACAGGTCATAAAGAGAGGCTGGGCGTTTTTGAAAAGAAGCAGCTTTATCCTGTTGCTCCTGAGCGTCTCTGTTCATTTTGCCTTTATTTGAATACAGGCCTTCATTTATCGCATTTGTATTTTAATCCTTTGTCTATTTAATACAGATAAATAATCTTTGTACTGTTTCAATTAAAGCAAAAAACAGGATACACATACTCTCTCTCGCCCTCCCTCTTTATCCTGCTAGGTTTTATATGAGTGTTTTTCAGTTTTAATATAAGTAATTGGAAAAATGCTCCGGGTGCTTCAAGTCATTAGTAAATGAGCAGTCTTCTTTTATTAGCATCCGACTTGTAAATAATGCATTAAACTTCTGAAATAAACATTATCAACTCTGCTCTGTATCCATAATGGAAAAAAAATGACATTGCTTGACTTCCACAACTGAGGCAAGTCATTGAGCGAAATGTGTACATTTATGATATTTGTGAAAACGTTGATACAAATTCACAGTGGGTGCCTTTTCAGAGTAATAAGGGAAATTAAATGTTGTAATGTACAATGATTGTTCCAAAACAATTTATTTGTTCGAGAGAGAGAAAAAAGAAGAAGAAGAAAAAAAAGAAGTCCAGGGCTGTTAGTAATCAAGGAAATAGGGCTCATAGGTTTTCTTATTAAACACTTTTTCAGCTAAGAATGTGCCTTGTGAACTGATAATTAATATTGTGGCTGGGCTGGTAATTTGCTCTCACGCCATTATACTGTTGTTCCAGCCGTTATCCACACTAGTAATGAGCTGTAATTTTACAACGGGAAATTGGTTTATGTTTAAACAACACATTAAATTGTTAGAGAGAAGCGTCAGGCTGAACTGCATTGCTTTACATATCTCGCCTTATATTTTGGGCCAGAAAAAAGGCTTTTTTAAGTATAATACAATGTTGTTTTAAACCGAGATTTACCATGAAAGATAAAATGTTGTATCTTGGTCATATCAAACATTTTTCCTAAGTATCCATATCTAGTTAATCTATTAAGAGCAAGGCCAATAAAAACATTTGCACATATTACTGCTAATCTACAGCCTGTTCTGTCAAATACTCAATTTGCATGATTTTAAAGTGCCTATACACTATTTCCCATGTTAGATGCATATAACTGCTATAAAAAGAAACCACACACAACCACATGTACACCTGAGAGATGTAGAATGTCTTTCTCGAATTTTCAAACTGCCTGCAAATTATTCACAGCAAAATCAAACCCAGAGAACAACATAAGTAGAATTAAAGAGCAGAAGGATAGTATAATGTCTCTGTCAAAGTAGCCAATCAGATGGCTTGGATTATTTTTAGATGTAGTTTCATTGGTCCACTGCTCATCTCATTCTTTTGGTAAACCTGTGATTTAAAACAATGCCTTGTTTTAACAGTTATAGCATAGTGTTTGGGATCTGCAAGAGTTTTGTTCAGTAAGGTTCCATTAAATTGATCAAAAGTTAAAGTAAAGACATTTTGAAAGATTTCTTTTTCCACATGAATACTGTTGTTTTGAACTTTCTGTTCACAAACTGTTTTCTATAGAGTGCCGAAGTGATGATGTCACTTCGTAGGACAACTCGGAAGCTAGCGGCGCATGGGATCCCTCGATCGAAAAGCTATGCATTTTCCCCATAGACTTTAGGGAAAATAGCAGAACATAAGATCTGTGTTCAACAAAGAGTTGTGACTCTTACACGTTTTGTCTATCAAGATAATCTTCACAAGTTAATCCAAAATTTATACATTTTGAAGCCTATACAAAGATTTAAAAAACCACAAGCAGGTTATAACTGGTGTGTTTTACGTCATAAATCAAAATGTGAAAATATCTAGAGGCTTTTTCACCAAAGACTTTATTTCAGGCAATTTAGCAAAAACTCCATAGGCTTTAGAGCGAGGGAACCGGGAGTGCTAAAATGCTAACTCACTTCCACGTTTTGGCCAACAAAGTGACGTAACTTCGGCACTCTATAAAAGAGGTCGACCAGCATGGGTTTCTTTCTGGTTAGGGTTTGTATAGCAACTGCTAACGTGGACATTTAATTGGACAAACATCTGTATTCCCCTGAATAAAAAAATGAGTCATCATGGGGTGTTTTTCTAGAAGAGGATGACAGCAAATTTTCAAATGTTCATATCGGTCAAGTGTGAATTTGTCAGCTAGTGCAGTAGTGTAGTTCAGTTTAGTGTAGTTTAGTTGTGTAGTGTAGTTTAGTAGTGATGAAATAAATGCCACAAAAGTCCAATTTTCATTTTCGAGAGTCCTTAAAGCAACTTATTAGAATTAAACCAAATGATTGACATGAACACGTGAACATATGAGTATGTGAAGTAAAAACAGACCTGTGGGTATCGCAGGCGAAATGGCTTCAGTAGTCTTTCGGCCTCCTCCACCTCTCCCCCCTCGCCAGTACCTACACAAAACATCACTCTATTAATAACAATACAAATATCATTTCAGTATATACACTAACATTCAAACGTTTGGGGTCATTACGATTTTTAATGTTTTTTTTATAACACGTCTCATGTTCACCAAGGATGCATTTCTTTGAGCTAAATTACAGTAAAAACAGTAATATTGACAAAAAAATTACAAAAAAATTATCAGCATAATAACTTCAGTCTTCAGAGTCACATGGTCCTTCAGAAATCATTTCAATATGATGATTTGCTGCTCACGAAACATTTATGTGTATTATCAATGTTGAAAATAGTTGTCCTGTCAACAAACTATGTTACTTTTTGTTTCAGGAATCCTTGATGAATAGAAAGTTCAGAAAAACAATAATTATTTAAAATATTTTGTAACATTATAAATGTCTTCACTGTCATTTTACATTATCAATTAATTTAAACTGTTGAATGGTAGTGTGGTACCATACTATAAATGGAATATGAATAAATATGAATAAATACATATTTATATTAAATAAACGAATTTTCATATAAATTATTTTACATATATAATAGTCAAATGTATAATACAATATTTAAATGTATATATTTATTTATTTAAATTATTTACTGTTTTTATTTTATTCTATTCTAAACTGTTTTAAATATTCTTTTTTCCTTTGCTTATTTTAATTTCTTCTATGTAAAGCACTTTGAATTACCACTGTGTATGAAATTATATATAAATATATACACACATCTAAATAGTTTATTATATCCATCCATCTACCCAACTGTACACTAAATTATTGAATTATCCCTTCCCAAATAGTCATTTTAAACTATCCCTTAAAGTTACACAATTAACTAAAAAAAACTTGACCAAAAATGTCTGATTTATGTGGGTAATAAAATGCATAATTCATCACAAATACATATTACCTAAAATAAAAGAGAGGAAGGTGTAGAAACAGAGCAGGAGGAGGGCGCACAGCATGGAGCGCAGGGTGTGAGAGGTGGCTCCGGTGTACAGCTGAGAGATGCCAAATTCCTACACACACACACACTATTATGAAACGAATTAACACATAAAAAAATATAAGAGTGTAATTTTTACTTCAATTCAAATTCAGGACATCTGAAATCAAATTTTCAAAACCTTATCTCCAGAAAAGCCTGCAAACTCTAGCAGCTTGAGTATCCGGGCAGGAAACAGTGAAAGAGTCTGTGTGAGAGGGGAGAACACACACGATTGACAGTCTGGAGTGTATTCATAGGAACAGAGACGCAACACAAACATACCAAGTTGAAAGCCCCGATCCCAAAAGAGACTCCGCCCTCTAAATGCTTGTGGTTTGGTCCTTTGAAAGTTGTATCTGATTGGACGAAGGCGTGCAGCTCCCTGCATGAAAATGATGACGTCATACACAGCTGACAAATTCAAGGGCATGATGTTGGTGCATGAATGGGAATCAACGATAGGTTGTTTTAATTGGGTTAAAGGGATAGTTCACCAAAAAAAGTTGTTCCAAACCTGAATGAATATCTTTATTCTGTTGAATGAATGTTGGTAGCCATTGACTTCCATAGTAGGAAAAAAATACTATGGAAGTCAATGGTGCCCAAAACTGTTTGGTTACAAACATTCTTCAAAATATCTTCATTTGTGTCCAGCAGAAGAAAGAAATTAATACTTGTAATAATCCAACTTGAGGGTGAGTAAATGATGACAGAATTACACATTTTTTGGTGAACTATCCCTTTAAAAGGTGCACAAGATTGGCACAAGATTTCTTTCACTTACTTGCTAAAGACTTACTTGTATATGAGGTAACTGTTCCGTACTTTGATTCCTCCTTTAATAAAACCCACCATATTCTCATCCTGTCAACAAACAGAGAGAGAACAAGAAATCAGGTGCAAATTTGAGCCCTGCACTCTTTCAAAAAAGGTTCAACCACAGAACCCTTTCTGCCAAATGTATAAATATGTATATATATACATATGACAGATGAAATGTCTTAAAGGGATACTCCACTTTTTTTGGAAAAAAGCTAATTTTACAACTCCCCCAGAGTTAAACAGTTGAGTTTTACCATTTTCGAATGTATTCAGCTGATTTTCTGATATTTAGAAGAATATCAGTAACCAGACAGTTTCTCAACTCAACATTATTTATAAAGCACTTTCAAGACCACAAGTGGAACCAAAGTGCTGTACAAAAGGAATAAAATAGAAAGTAAAACTACAGACATAAAAACAATGCAAACACATGACATATGACATAAAAACTTACATAGGATTATCAAATGCCAAAGAGAACAAGTAAGTTTTAAGCGCGCTCTGAAAAACACCCAAAGAAGGACAAGATTTTACAGACAGAGGAAGATCATTCCAGAGCCTAGGAGCCGCAACAGAGAAAGCCCGATCACCTTTACCTTTCAAACGGGATCGCGGAACCATGAGAAGCAATTGATCATTTGAGCGCAGAGATCTACTGGATTGACAGCGGCTAATTAAATCAGTAACATACTCAGGTGCTAGGCCATTCAGAGCCTTAAAAACATACAACAATGCTTTGTATTGGATTCTGTATCTTATGGGTAACCAGTGTAATTTAATTAAAACCGGAGTAATGTGCTCTCTCTTCTTAGTCCCCGTTAAAAGTCTGGCAGCTGAGTTCTGAACGAGTTGCAGACGGGAGAGAGAAGCCTGACTCACACCCAGATACAAAACATTACAATAATCCAAACGGGATGACACAAAGGCATGAACCAACGATTATGTATGATTGAACAGCCTGAACATGGCGGGGGGAACGCGTCGATTTCCCAGGTTGGCGGAGAGCTGGCACGGAACCGAATGGTGGATCGTGCGTTTTCGGATCGTGAGCCGCTCAGAATGGATGGAGCGAGTAATGCGATGTCGGCTGCCGCCAGGAACAGAAAGAAGGCCCCAGGCCCGAGTAAATTGAGCTCTGGACTGATGGATAAAGCTTCGGCTCTGGATGTTTGCGTAGTGGAAGGAGCGCCGAGTGTGCACCCAAAAACTCAAGTGTCTATTTCACCCGAATGGAGCCGTGTGGTGAAGGAGGGTCGCAGGCTAAAATATGTGAGTGAGAATGGAAAGGTACAGCCCAAATCTCGTCTAAACTTATCTAGGGGGAAGAAGCTAAACGGCATCGTTGGAACTTGTCCTGAGGGAAATATAAAAGTTGTGAAGACTAAGCTGGTGAGTGTTTTTGCCACAAAATTTTCGCCTGACTTAGACTCTGAGACATTGGCTAACTATCTTAAGCATAAACTCCATCGTGATGTTATTTGCAAAAAGATGGATACTACTCAGAACCGGTACAGTTCTTTTAAAGTAACTGTCGAGTGTGATAAGGTGGAAGATCTATATGAGCCACAGATCTGGCCACATTGAGTATTTGTACGCCGATTTTTTGAGGCGCGTAAACCCAGGGCAAATGCTGGACCAGTGGATGTAGTAACTCCTAGTAGTGCAAGAAGTGTGTCGGCATCTGAGGCGCATGCGTCTGCTGGAATGAACTTATGAACATGTTTATTTTATGAACCTTAGAGTTGTGTCATATAACTCGCGAGGGTTGCGCCTGGGTCGGAATGTTGGTGATAAAGCGCAACGGATTGTTATTGACAAGCTCCTGGAGAATACGGACATTTTATGTATACAAGAGACTTTTTTTATCAAAACAAGATCTAGGCAAACTTAACTCTGTTCATGAGGATTTCCATGGAGTGGGTGAATCCACGACAGACCTAAGTATGAGAATATTGTGGGGCAGAATACCTGGGGGTGTGGCCATATTATGGCATAAGAAGTATGATTCACTGGTCAGTGTGATTAGATTAGAGGTAGACTGGTCTATAGCAATCAAAGTGGAGCATAATAATAATAATGTTTTTGTAATTTTGAATGTGTATACTCCTTATGAATGTAGCCAAAATGAAGACGAATATATGAATAGGCTTGCTTTTATTGGTGCTTTTATTAAGGAACGTGAATGTACAAGTATATTTATTTTAGGGGATATGAATGCTGATATATCTGATAATGATTCTCTGTTTGGTCAACAGCTAATCAGGTTTTGCCAGGATAGCAAGTTGTTCTTCTCTAGCCAAATATTATCGCCAGCAGGTAGCTATACATATATCAGTGAGGCATGGAATACAACATCTTGGCTGGATCACTGTATATGTACAGCCGATGCACATGATTCCCTAGATAAACTTGAGATACTATATAACCTGGCTACAACAGATCACATACCAATTTCAATTATGCTAAATGTTGAAAGTCTGCCGGAGATGACTAATTCGGAAAATCCTGAACAAAGAAGTGGAAAATTAGACTGGACAAGACTCTCAGTAAATGATCTTTGTAGATATAAACTATTGATAGAGAAGATCCTGAGCAATATAGAAGTGCCAACTGAGACAATTATGTGCAATAATGTTGATTGTGAGAATCCTAATCATAAGCGTGACTTATGTGTGATGTATGCAGTGGATTGTTTAGATATTGCCAGTTGACCTTTTTATCAAAAAAGAGTTAAAAGTGATAATTTTAGAGCTGGATGGAATGAATATGTCTCTGAACTGCACCGTCAGGCAAGAGAAGCATTTAAAAACTGGATTTTAATGGGCAAAGCTAGGTATGGCCCAGAATTTGAGCAAAAGAAATTGACAAATGCTAAATTTAAATATGCTGTGCGGTTTATAAAAAGAAACGAGCTGTCTATGAGAGTCTACTCTCCAACTCAATGGCAAAGAACTTTCAACAAAATCATGTTTATGAATTTTGGAAAGAAGTAAAGACTGTCAACAATTGTAAAATACCACTGCCAACTAGTATTGATGGGGTTGTTGGGGCTGAGAATATTGTTAACTTGTGGAGAAAATACTAGTATGGAGATATTTTTAACTGTGTTGAGAGGAAAGAATTTAATGTTGGACATGTGTCGAGCGATGAAGGTATGATTATTACACCTGACGAGGTCAAATATGCAATTGAGAAATTGGCTGAGAATAAAGCTTGTGGTCCAGATCAAATAACAGCTGAACATTTGAAGCAAGTTAGTATGAGGATCTCTGTGTTACTTGCCTTGTGTTTTACAGGTTTTTTAATCCATGGTGTGCTACCTGATTCCATGATATCAGTTTTATTAGTGCCAGTAATTAAAGATAAAACCGGTAAACTATCTGTGACAGGAAACTATAGGCCAATTGCATTGGCAAGTGTGATCTCAAAAGTATTTGAGAGAATCCTCATGTATAGGCTAAAAGAATATTTAGTAACTACGGATAACCAATTTGGCTTTAAAAGCAAGCATGGCACGGATCTATGCATATATTCCTTGAAAGAAGTGGTTAGTAAGTATAATGAGCATAATTCCACAGTTTTCATGTGTTTTTGGACGCATCGAAGGCATTTGATCGAATCAACCATTCCAAATTATTTATAAAACTGCAAGAAAGAGGGGTTCCCCCTTATCTGAAAAGAATTTTACTTTTTTGGAATATACATCAAACCTTAAAAGTCTGGTGGGGGAAGAATGTATCTGAACCTTTCTATATGACGAATGGGGTTCGACAAGGGGGTTTACTGTCACCTCTTCTCTTTAACCTGTACATGAATGGTTTCTCTATAGAGTTAAATTATTGTAAGACTGGATGTGTAATAGGTGATAGTGTTATTAATCATCTGATGCAGAGCTGCCAACTTTTGACTTTAGCTTGGCGTGAGACTTATGGGGGAGGGGGGGTACACATACCCTATATATATGTGTACATATATATATATATATATATATATTCACTGAAAA
>JAOTRC010000004.1:14412799-14428028 GCA_027497675.1 Cyprinella lutrensis
ATTCTTATAATATGATGACCTCTTAGATGTCAAAAGCTCAAGGAAATTTTGATTTCTCAGTTCATCACCCCTTTAAGTCCTTTTTACAGTACATTTAAGTCCTGTGCAATATGTATTAACAACATGTACTTAGGGTTAAGGCCCGTTCACACCAAGAAAGATAACCCAATCCGATCACACTAAATGCATTTTCATAGCACGCATGTGTATTGTCGTGTAATTTATTCGCTAAAGTGAGTTTTTACGTGCATAAGATACGCATTGGTTGGTTAGGGTAGATTTAGGTGTGGGGTGGGGTGCGTGTGTATTATAGGTTTGGGTAGAATTAATGGTGTGGGGTGCGTGTGTTTTACACACAAATGAAATGCGTATCAAATGCAAGCGAAAAACTGCGTCTCATTTGAATGTAAAAACTCATTTTCGTGTATAAATTACAAAACAATACACGATGCGTGTTATAGAGATGCATTTACCCGAGAACAGGCTGGATAACCATAAAAATAACTATAATTGTCTTAGCATCAACACCAATGGACAATCTCATTTTATTGCTTGTGTTGCAGTTTTGTCGTCTGACGCTTTAAATGTCCAAATTCTTTATTGTCGGGTGGATTCTGATTGGCTCTCAATGTTTTATCATTCATCAGCTGAAAAAAAAAACATACTGAAAGTGATTCCAACTTTATTGTTTCTCTGTGCTGTTATAATTGTAGTTGTGGTGTGAACTCTGCTATTCTTTTATACTTAGAATGACTTTTAGAACAAGATTTTTATCATTATAGTTATCGTCTTTGGTGTGAACAGGCCTTTAGGGTTAGGATTGTTGTTTGGTTTAGAGTTAGTTGCATGGATGTATGCATAATTTACTGTTTTTGCTATAGTAAGTATTATTTGTAACTAGGCCAGTGTAAAATAAAGTGTTACTGCATCTTTTTATGTTCTGCAGAATAAAGAACATAAATTGATGTGAAATTTCAAGAAATTGATGTACTAGGATATACTAATTTGTGGAAAAAAAGCAACAACAAAATTGTGTGTAAAAAAAATGTACGATGAAATCCCATTTAATACACACTAGGAATAATAACGATAAACACCATGCAGCACAACACGCCAATGACAATTCACAAGACAATGAACAGAATACACAAAGGCTCTGTCCCTATTCACAGGCTGCATCCTTCGAAGGACTCAGACTGAGTCGGACTGAGCGATGTTGGGACGGTCTAGCCTAAGAAGAATTGTTCTTGTCACCTGATGAGTGACTAACATTCAATCTTTTTTGAAAGTTATATTAAACTGTCAGAAAACTAAAATCTTAGTAAGATATGTCACATTAAAATATATCCATATGTCACTTATGGCAGCAATATCACCCTAGCCCAAGACTGGTTGCCCACTGAAGCTAAGCAGGGCTGAGCCTAGTTAGTACCTGGATGGGAGACCTTCTGAGAAAAAACAGGTTGTTGCTGGAAGAGGTGTTAGTGAGGCCAGTAGAGGGTGATCACCCTGTGGTCTGTGTGGGTCATAACACCCCAGTAAAGTGACGAGGACACTATACTGTCAAAGAGCACCGTCCTTTGATTGAGACGTTAAACCGAGGTCCTGACTCTCTGTGGTCATTAAAAATCCCAGAATGTCCTTCGAAAAAGAGCAGATGTGTAACCCCGGCATCCTGGCCATTTGGGGGTCCATCAAGGCCTCCTAATCATCCCCATTGATTGGCTTCATCACTGCCTCTTCTCCACCAATAAGCCGGTGTGTGGTGGGCGTTCTGGCGCAATATGGCTGCCATCGCATCACCCAGGTGGATGCTACACATTGGTGGTGATTGAAGAGATTTCCCCCTTCAATGCAAAGCGATTTGAGTACCCAGAAAAGCTCTATATAAATGTAACAAATTGGTATTATTATTAAAGCCGCTTTAAAGTTTTTTTTTGTATCATTTGCATCATTAGATATTTGAGTATGCTGAAACCCAATACTTATGTTTAAAATTGTAATTCGGCAATTTAATTTAAAAACAAAATCTTGTCGTCACTGGCGTGCAATGAATTCTGGGGTAGTCAAGGCCACAAAGGACCCAACGCTTATATCCTTCATTTCACGGGAAAGGAGGCCGCATTTGAAGGAGCCTTCAAATTGGGACAGCCTTTGTCATGTAGCAGTGGTGCAATCAGCCTTCGAACGCGACATTCAAAGGATGCAGCCTCTGAATTGAGAAGCAGCTTATGGCAGGGGACTAATGAGAGAAAGGTGCAGGTGATAAGTGATAATCTTAAGTGATAAGTGATAATCTTAAATACACATGATCTGAGAAACAACAAGACAAATGAATATCAAAATAACAGTCTTTAATCAAAATTTTTTACAAATTTTGCCTTATTTTTGAGACTGGGTATCTTCGGTCACAATTCATTGTCACAGAAACACAAACAAAATGTATCGCGGTGTCCTACAAATCATAAATGTCAAAAACATGGTTCAGGTTCAGCTGATCCTGTTTTTTCCCCTCTGTTACAGTGTGCATTTATATTTCCTGTTTTGTTTACTCATTGTTCCATATCGCCAATGTTTTATTGCAGTAATCTCTATTTCCTGGTGTTTCCTTAAATTAAAAACTATTTGTATCACACACAGTGTTCACTGACAACTAGTGGGGTCTATTTGAATGATTATTACATTTTTATTAAAATTTTCAGGCCCCATAAATCCAGATGACTTTAAAAGTATATCCAGCCTGTTTTATTTGGATTTCTGTACCTTTAGCAGCATGATCTAGTTTTTCTGAATCTTTGCTGTGTGGGCCATCTGACAAAAACATGTGTCTGAGGGACTGAAACTAAATGTCACTCTCATTCCAGCATGGAGCTCAACTGCCCTTTCAAAACACATTAGAGGGAAAGAGGATCAGCGTATTGGTCCTAAGGCTGCTACCCCTATATCATCACTAACACAGACACATGATGGGCTTAAACCCTAAAAAATGCTTTTACACAGACTCTGAGTGGCGATATTTCTCATCTGCTATAATATCACCTCTGATACAACAATGACTTGGACCCCGGCAGGGGTGCTGCATTTTCTGGATGAATCCTTTAAAAAGTGGAGGTGATTGTGAAATTGTGGTTTCTTTGATATTTTTTTCTCTCTTTTTTATGTCTTCACAAACTCAGTGTCATTTTGCAGGCAGCTTTGATGGATTTAACAGAGCGGGTGGATGGATGAAGAGCAATTTATATGTTAAAAGTATCTCAAAGTGCTGGGATGTAGTCTCAAACACCCCTCACTTAATTCTGCTTCCATCATTATTATTCCCGAAATCTCAAAGATTTTCTGTCAAGTTGTCTCACCCGAACACAGAAATCATCTCCAAGTAACACGGTGTTCTAGCGAGACAAATTTCACCCGACATGAACGATTGCACGCCGACACCGGCAAATTTAGAGTTGTGTGAATGTCAAGAGAGATGTGTAGAGCTTTTGTTCACTGCTCGAAAAAATGAAGAAAAAAAAAGGGGGGGGGGGGAAATAGCAGCTCAATCCCTTTAGGAATGCATTAACAATGCCGTTAAAATAATTCTAACATTAATTAAAAAAAGTGAATCACAATCCACTGAGCTTCAAATTAATCTTAAGAGATTTGCCCTCACCTTTTTTTATCCTTTGTCTGAAGCAGAACATTTCTCAGTTCTTTTTCTTCTTTCTTAGTTCTGTTTTACCTCTTCAGTACTGGTCCAGCAATGGCTTTGGACTGAGTGTTTGTAGACGTTCTGGGCTGACAAAGATGCAGCTGGTCTCATTATGTCACCAATCTAATTCGTAGTGCTGCAAATAAGACAGACTGTGTGTGCGTGATCTTGAGTTAGTCAGCGCGTTCAGAAAAAAAAAAAAAAAAAAACAACCCCACCATCAGCTAAAGAGTTGGACAGACATTGCAACATTTGTTTGGCCATGCTTAGGGGTGTGAACGGAGTTGTATTTTTTACTTTCAGGAAGTAATTGTTGCTAAGGGGGAAGGTGAGAAAGTGTGTCTTTGGTGTGATTTTAATTGGCTCTGGTGAAGAGCAAATTCTGAGAGGTGAGGGAGGTCAAAGCAAATCTGCACTCTTCTAAAACAGCGATTCTCATTAGTTATTGAGAAGACTATGATTCTTGAATTTGTTTAGTACTTGACCGAAATCTTTTAATTATGTTGTCTTCCTGTGTAGATGTCTTTTTTTTTTGTACATTTGATTATGGCACTCCACGGTCTCCCCTTCAGCAGTAATGTAACAATACCTTTGAGAAATGTTTTTTCCTTATAGTTTTTTTAAATAAATAGTAGATATGCTCAATACAAGTCAAGATCAATCGACAGATCTTGTGGTAAAATATTGATTACCCAAAAAAATAATAATTAACTAACTAACTAACCTGTGTAAAGTTCTATCCAATTTTATTTAATTGCAATGACAATGCGGCTCTAAAACAACTTAAAAAAATATTCACAGCTCAAATAATACAAACTTTTAATGTAATCATAAAATAATTTTGCTTTTAAAAATCAAAAGCTTCTTATTTTTTTATTGGCCCATTTTTTTTAAAATTTAATTTAAGAAAATAAATAATTTTTTTATGATAATCAACAATTTTCCACAGATGCTTTAGACTGAGACATTGTAAATCTATATTTCCTAATCAACATGTATCCATTACTTCGACAAGCTCACTTTTCTGCCTTAAATTAAAACATAAATTAATACATTGTTAACTAACAGCGTGATTTTGACATGTACATTTCTGAAATTCATTTCTTGGACACAACAGATCACATGCATTTTCTGTAAAGCTGCTTTAAAACGATATGTGTTGTCAAAAGCGCTATACAAATAAATGAGAATTGAATAGAATTTTCCTTTGAAGTGGGGTAAGATTTGTCAGGGGTGTGAAATACCACAATTCTCATTACCCCACAACACATGGCACAGGCTGAACACTTTCTGTACACTCTTAACGTTTAGTCACAGGAGCCACACTATAAATACTCTAACTGGCCGATTCTGTCTGTGGCGAGGAGCTATTTGGCAGGTGATAAGGTGCTAATTAGTGGCTCTTAGCAGGAATACCACTTGTGAGGAACGCAATTCACATTGCCGTTGTCGCCAATCGTTCGAAGGACCAACGTGCCCGGCCTCCTCCCCACAATAAACCTTGTGAACCATCTCCAAGACTTAAAAGATGTCCCTATTAACACTGGCAACCAGTAAACAGTTTTTTTTCTTTCTTCTTCAGCAAGTCCAGTCTGATGAATTAAGCAAGTGGAGTCAGTAGATTAAGATAAGAACTTATCTTCTGCTTTGAGACAGACTTTTATATGCTGTATATGTCCCCACATTGCTCTCTCGCTCCCTTTGTGCAGTCATTCCATTGGTAATTATAGTGGTGTGAGGTTGGATTGGGAAGAGAGGGGTTTTAACCCTGTCATGCACTGACCTTTGCTGCCTGAGGGTGGGAAGGTTTTACCAAAAGTCCAATGCCGATATTCATTTAGGCGAAGAGTTGCTCCAGGAACCTCTCTCCCGTCAGGTATATGCGATGACAGTTCTAGAGAATGAGCGCTTTGTGCTATCCAAACTTATTAAAGCACAGGATGGACTCATGGGCCTAGCGAGCGAGAACTGATAGCTCTTCCATTTCCAAAAGCATCACTTAGAAATATTCAACAAGGCTTCACCACAGGAGAGCCCCAAGCATTTGAAATGCCCTTTTAAAGTTCAGCGCAAGCACATGCTCTATTGAACTGTCATAAAAGGAATCGCTGGAGAAATGCACTGCTGTGGTCCATTCCACCTGATCTTAGTCATACTTAAATGTGTTAGGGCAGAGAACATCACAAAGGGACGGCTAGATCAAGCCTCAGATCTGAGCATCAACACAGCCGACAGTCACACAAACAGTGCATATGAATCAGGCTCTTAATTTGGACTCCATAATTTCATGAGTTGTTCCTCGCCCCCACCCCTCTTTAACTTGAGCCAAGCTAAATATTTGATTGAACGAGCTGGACTGTGATGCCTCTAATCTATTTTTCTTTCTCTAACATTGCATTAATGCACAAGTAGCCTCCGTTCGCTCCCAGCAGGAGTCTCCATACACTCACATTCATTCTGATTAATCCTTTGTGCCTTTGTGGAGTTGACGCAGATCCGCAGCGGCCTAAACATGGCCTGAGTGATGACCAAAGATCACTGGAAATGTCACATTGTAAACAGAAACATAATCAAAAGCCCTTTTGCTTTTCCAAGGCTTTTGTCTGGAAGTCTGAAAACACCTTGTTGACATTCAGACCCCCTTTGGCCCTAATAATTATGGCGGATATTCGTGTTTTCTCAATAAAATGGGGCTCCCCTTTACCAAGTTCTAAGACCAGCCAGTTCGAGTCTCTTAAATAATATTAAAAAAAAAAAAAACTGAATCTAGACGATATTTTCCATTTTAATGGTTTTTAAGCAGGGGAATCTACATGAGAGTGAGCAGAGGAGATGTGAGAAGGACTGGCTCCCTGGGACCTAAATGGCTTTTGGGCATGCAACGTGTCTTTGATGTAGGGCCTAACAAGCATCAAACTCGCTTCCAATGGCCCTTCACATGCAGCCTGATTGATGTAAGTATTCTATTTGTGTGGGGCACATAGCAAGTTTGAGCCAGCTGTACATTTAATTTGAAATTCACTAATGTCTCGAACTAGATAATATTAAGGGTGATCTTATTAGCTTGTTGTAAGTCCCATCCAATGTGTTTCTCTCACATGTTTTTAGCTTTACGCTGCTCAGCGTGAACACAAGTTCTAGGATTGTCGCTATGCTTGTCAACACGCAGGGTAATGGTATTTGAAATTATTTGCATAGCGGATCAAATTTGCCACCAGAATGCATTAAAAATTAAATATCACTAAATCAAACAGCAGTCGCTCTTCAGAAACGTTTGATGTTTGTGTTGACTGAGCAGTGGTGGAAGATCCTGTAAACACAATTATTTCAATTTCGTAAATGTCTTAGGGTCAATGACGTAGAAGAGTGTCCAAGATAAAGAAAATTATTTTCTTTTCTTTTTTTTAAATCTAGAACGTATATATTCTTCCTATTCACGTTGATTTCATATAAAACTTTTACACCATCTTCAAAAAGTTTTAATGTAATGACTGTGGTGTAACCATCAAGATTTATGTAATAACATATTTGTCCATGGTCCACAGTCAGAAAAGGGTGGCTTGCCCACTTCAGGTTGGTGGAGAGATCTTGCCTCAAGTGGAGGAGTTTAAGTATCTTGGGGTTTTGTTCACGAGTGAGGGAAGGATGGAACGATAGATTGGCAGAGGGATCACTGCAGCTTCTGCAGTAATGTGGATGATGTACCAGTCTGTTGTGGTTAAGACGAATCTGAGCCGCAAGACGAAGCTCTCGATTTACCGGTCAATCTACGTTCCTATTCTCACCTATGGTCATGAGCTTTGGGTCATGACCAAAAGGACAAGATCCTGGATACTGGTGGCCGTAATGAGCTTTCTCTGCAGGGTTGCTGGGCGATCCCTTAGAGATAGGGTGAAGAGCTTGGTCACTTGGGAGGAGCTCAGTGTAGAGCCGCTGCTCCTCCACATTGAGAGGGGTCAGCTGAGGTGGCTAGAGCATATGCCTCCTGGACACCTTCCCGGGAAGGTATTACGGGCACATCCCACTGGGAGGACACCCCGGGGAAGACCTAGGACACGCTGGAGGGACTATGTCTTTCGGCTGGCCTGGGAACGCCTCGGTGCCCCCCTGGAAGAGCTGGAGCAAGTGTCTAGGGAGAGGGAATTTTAAAAGGCTTATTGACATTAAGGATTTTCAAATACTAATATGTTTCAAATATTGTTAGTTTTAATATGATATATCAAAATGAATTGTCAAAGTTGTCTTAAAAGTCATTGTAAGTGTGAAGTGCAGTTTTTGTTGTTTTAGAAGAAATTAAATACAATTGTGTCACATTATTACCTATTAGGCCCAGTTTACAAATTGGTATTAAGATGTGTTTTAGATGATTGGATCACAAGAGGATAATGCTAAATACGAGCCCATTCTCATCCTTTGGCGTCATATAAGTGAAGCTATATGACATTTCGTCAAAATACTACGCACATGGCACCCTTTAGCGTCAATATAACATGCAGAACCCAAGGCGTCATACGGGTGACTGGCATCCTTTTGAGTCAATATGAGACGCAGACCCTACCCCAGACCTAAACCTACCCATAACAGTGCGAGTTATATTGACGCTAAAGACATGTCATATGGCGTCACCTATATGAAGCCAAAGCCAAGGATGAGAATGTGTTTCTAAATGTGTACACAGAGTTTAAAACGCTTAGAGCTTGTCCACTTTCGACACTTACAGAGGTAGTCAAAAACGCATTTGTATCGTAGACGGTCATGTGGTAGAATGATTTCGAACATCCACAGCAAATCGCCTACTCTGCCTTCTGTGTAAACATTATGGTAAGTGCGCAAGCCAAACAGAATTTAAACTTTGTCGGCTGATGACTAAAAACTTATCAAGCACAATGTTTTCCTACCATTCCTGATTTCTTACCTGCACTCACAGCATTAAGCCTGGTCTTGCAGCTTTCAGTGCAGAGACAAAAGCTGCTGCTCTCTGTATTTTTTTCAATCATCTCCAGTTGTGTTCTTATGTCAATTTTGTGAGTTTATTCCATCCATTTGATCGAAAGATCTGAAAAAGCCCATGCACTTACAAACCACCCTATAGACCCTCTACTTGAAGAAATCACGACAGAAGTGGTTGAAAGCAGACAAAAGAGACGTATTAAAACACCAGGTGTAAATGAGAATGGGTCTCCCTCGTCTGCTCGTGATCAAATCAACCAAAAAGCATCTTAATACCAGGTGTAAATATGTAAAGGTCCAGGAGCAAGTTGTGGAAGGATGGGGGAAAACTTGTTGACTTTTTTTAAACACAGACAAAGCAAGTCCCCAAGTCATACAGTTCCTGTGGTCAGTGGGACTACAAAATAAGGTCTCCCAGTATGTTGTCCCCAGATAACATTTCAAAGAATGGATAAGCAGGTCTCCATTATTTCGAGGCAGATTGCTTTGACAAAGCACATTAAGGGGGTCACGCTCTTTGTGTAGGACACTGCAATTGTGTGTCTGCCACAGTGATGGATAACACCTAGATGAGCTGCCTCACAATTGGCCAAGAATGCAGACAATTATTAGACATAAGCTTAGGTGAAAAAACACAAAGGCCTTCCATAAATCATGCACAATCTCAAGTAAATATTGTCTTGTCATCTAGCTATTTGCTTAGCAGCTGGGTGTGCGCATTGTGTCGCTAAATTGATTCACGGTTCAACTGATGGCAAATGTAATAAAACAACACTCAAAAAAGGGTGATAAATTCAAAGGAATCCTTGAGAGACATCCACTTTGTCCTCTCGGAGCCTCTGCACAGAGATAAGCAACGCCAGATACAGTGACGGCTTTCCGGAATGAGTCTAAATTGTAATTTGAATCTGGAGATTGTATCTATGCAAATCTTTGTTCTGAAGCTGTGAAAGAGGCAAGAAACAGAGCAGCTAATGTCTTGCGCTGGAATATGGCGCCATCAAATAGTTTATTCATGCCCGCGCTTGTAAAAAGTCACCCCTTCACAAACAGGAGCATTTGCATTTGATGATGCCCTTCCAAAGGAGACATCTCGAGCTTGATGGCTTCTTCCTATGCTGCGGCTTCTTCTTTTTTGTCTGCTTTTTTTTAAGATAGGAAGAGAGAACAATGCATTGCGTTTAATTAGCTTCTCTATTGGAGAGCAAATGAAGTTTGTTTTAGAGTATATAAATTGAGTGAAACGACAGATTAAGGAGATTTTATAAAACGTGGTTTTATTGCCTTGTCACACATATTTTAGCATTCTGACAACACAGAGACGTGACACAAAATCAAACTCGCTGGTACATCTGGTGCCATTTCGGCTGCACGCACAAACACAACACGGGAGGAAAAAGAAAAGGGTTTTAAAAAGCTATTTTAACTAACTGCTACCAACGCTCTGGCACAACACAAGGATGCCCTTGGCATAAATAGATCTACATGTTCATTTGGTATATTAAGAGAGGCACACAGTTAAAGAGTGTTCATTACAATTGTAAATTTCCGCCCTGGGGCCCGTAGCCCAGTACTTGATTACATGGGGTCTGCGCTCATGGACACAGCCTGAGTCGGACTCAAAGTCCAGTGCACCTAATTAATTTCATTAGAAAGTGAAGTCATCTTCTAGCAGGAATTAATATTTGGAGCGTCATGTTGCTAATTCATTTCCAGATTTAATTAGCTCAGAGAAGAAATGTTGCTTGGGCAAGAGGACTTTTTAATTATCAGCTTGGATAAATTTGAAAATGTTGATGCCTAAGGGTTGAGTTAATTAAAACCTGCATTATTTTAACTTTAATTAGCTCCCATCTTTGTTTTGCTCCACCATATGGCCATGTCCTGTAGTCAAATTTAGTTAATTAAGCTAATTAAGCTAATCATTTTAATTACTCAAGACAATGTGATTGGATAGAGGATGACTACAAGTTTATGGCCTAGTACTTGTTATTCATTAAGTTGAAGGGACAGAGTTATTTCTGATTGCAGTTGGCAAGCATTGCCGAGCTGTGACAAGCGCTGAGATATTAAGGCTGAAGTATAATTGCATTCCTTGATAAAAACAACATGTCACTAGCACAACTCTTTTAAAGAGGAAAATAATTTAGAGCTACGTCTATTAGCATTCCGTGTCGGTTGAAGGCCCTCTCGCCGGTATCTGATTAAATGCTGCAGAATCGCTCGAGTGAGAGGAGCCCCTTTCTCTCCCCCGGCCTGCTGACCACACTCTCAAACCTGCGATCGGTTGCTCCGGTAATGACACACACGCAGTTTCGAGATTAAACGTTATTAAATTCAGTCATGTATGTCTGGGCGGCACTCTCCAAAAGGTACGTTTACACTCCTCTGTGCTTTGGGTCGTAAAGTTTCCTTCGTTAGTGGAAGAAACTGGTCCGATCTCAGTGATTAACATGGTAGATCATCATTTTTTATGTAATATATATCAAGACTCAGGTTACGTCTACATTCATTTGAAAATATAGTTTGAAAACACTCTCCATCCACACTAACATTTTTAAGCATTTTCTAAAGAATTCTCGTCTATGCTGAAACAGCAGAAAGAGCTAAAACCATCCAACTGAGCGTGGGTGAAAATCAAATCTTGATAAGATGATCCAGTAAAACCGGACCTAATACACATCTCACTATTCTTCTGGCGCAATAATTTTAATAGCAAAATATCTTGCATCGAGGTCATGCTCAGTTGCCATGCTTTAAACGCAATTCCACTCATATTTTGCCATCTGAAACGGAATATGATGATTGTACAAAGTGAATGTTATCTTAAGCAGCATTGTGAAGGTGAATATTACATACCGTTATGAAGATAAATATCTGTACAAAATGTGTCACTTGACAAAACGCGCATCATCGTTAGCACTTGGGAGAACATCTTCAAAAAGATCAGTTTTTGCAGGAAAAGGGGACTGTTTGGGTGTCTCAGTGTGGATGGAAGGCCAAAATGTTTAAAAGATGCATTTTCAAATGTATCCGGATTAGTGTAGATGCATTCTCAATCGCTCTGCATGGTTTTTGACACTTTGACACTTTTGGTGCTGGAGAACCAAGAGGCTACAAATTCCTCAACAGAAGCTGCCAATGGACAGACGTCTGGAGTCCCTCAGGGGGGTCTGAATGTCCACCCTCACACCCGCCCCCCATCAGGACCAGGGTCTGTCTGACAAATTGAGTAGCAGAGGGCCTTCTTGCTTCTGGGAAGAGCCATTTGTCCCTCTGGGCCAACAACTGCATGTTGTGCTACACATCATGTCCCCTTGGTAACCGCATAACAGATTCAGAGGCCAAGTGCGGTAATGAAATAATACAGCTAGACATCATGTCCATGGTTTCCATTATTGTTAAAGATTTTGGTTGCCCGATAGCACCACTTAGGTAATTTGTTTCTGTGTATAATCCTGTTGGCTGCTATTAAATTAAACCAACTGGTCATTTGGGTTTCGGGGACTATAAATAAACCCTGTTGCCACGAGGCACAGGCAGTATGTGTTGTGTCTCATTTGATTAAAGAGGAAGCACTTTATAATTTCATCTGGAAAAAAAAAATGTGACCTCACTGGGTCAGCCAATATCAGATGATCCCAACTAATAGCTAAAGTAGTTAATGACTGTTGCTAATATACTCTCACTCATATCCATAACCAGTGATTTTTCCTCTAATACTTGAAAATCAAAATCACAATGCAGGCATATTGTCAGATTTAATAAGTTTGGAAATGTTATTCCTGTAAGAGATGTTTGGTAATCATTGTAATTGCCTCTCATCTTTGTAAGTGTTGGCCATGTTTGGTGTGAGTTGGGCAGGATGAGATTGAGTTGTGATCTGGCATGAAGCCAGAGAGAAAAATCAGGCCCATCAGCACGGGTGCCCCCCTCTCTCTCTCTCTCTCTCTCTCTCTGAGCTCATTGTGATGGAAGTATTCGGATATTGATGCCGAATTAACACCTGGGGGACTGCATATGTGTCCACACCACGGTATGCTTGCTGGTGTGCTTGAATGCTTATCCTGGGTTATCAAAGTCACATTTTAGCTGTTACATGATCAAGGTGCAAATGAACACTGCATTAATTAAATAGCATAATATATACACATCTAGGTGTTTCTTTAGTATAGGACATGGGTGTTTCTTCAACTACAGGCACTTTATATCCCAGGGGTTGATTTTTATTAAAACTACCATAGTTAAACTTTTTCTTCATGTTATGTGAAGGTCACATTAACACTTTCTTGGAAACCATTTATTTCATCTAATTTTCAAAAAATGTGTGTGTGCAGTATTTATTTTTTTACCCTTTTTGCTGCAGGATATTACATGCAAAACCTGAAAATTCATTACATTACAAAACCTATCTGAACAAAGTATTCAATAATAAACCATTTCACCATTTATTGGGTTAAATTTATTTATACATATAAATTGCAGTCCCTCAGCGTAATTTCATAATTTTTGTCCAAAAATAAAAAATGTGATTTTATTCGACATTGTATTGTCTTCCGGTTCTGTTGTCAATCCACGTTCAGTGATGCTGAAGACAATACACTGCTGAATAAAGTCGTAGTTTTTGTTATTTTTGGACCAAAATGTATGTTTGATGCTTCAAAACATCATAAATAACCCACTGATGTCACATGGACTACTTTGATGATGTCTGTATTTCCTTTGTGGAAAGTACAGTAAGTATGCTGTATATACATTTTTAAAAGAGGGACAGAAAACTCTTGGACTAAATTTAAAATATCTTAAACTGTGTTCTGAAGATGAACGGAGGTCTTACGGGCTTGGGACGAAATGAGAGTGAGTCATTAATGACATAATTTTCGTTTTGGGGTGGACTAACCCTTTAAAGAGTCAGCCATTTAAATAAAAGAATAAAAAAACAAATCTGCTAATGGCATTTCCACTACAGAATGTTATCAAACAAAATACATAAATGAGATGGAATCAAAAATTATAGTATTATCTTGTAAGGATATGAAAAATATTTTAGGAAAGTTTTAAAATTCCATAAGGATAAAAGTGTCATTGTACTTAATCCATTGTATTGTAACTTAAATATTGCCTTTACCTTCCCTGCAGCAAAACAGCTTCCTTTGTCCTCACTGACTTACCACTGACTTGACCTAGTTAAAATGTTGTAGAAGAGATAATAATAATAGAAATAAATGAATGTATGTGTCAGTCAAGTACAGTTAAAAAAAAACATTTCTCTTTGTGAAATTTGCTAATTATAATTTTTTAGATAGACCCTGTAGATCATGTGCCCAGCAGGCCCCAACGAGATAGAGCTTAATAGATTAACTAACAGACGGCTGCCGATCAGGGCCCAGCCAGTTGACACCAGGAGTAGCATCTGCTTAAAGGCCATCTCCCTCCACCCAGGGCCAGCGCCGCCTCACAAACCCCGGCATGGAAGCTCCATCCTGGGCCTCTTGCTAATTCTGCCTCCCCCTCCTCTCACCACCAGCATCGCCAGACCCTCTATGACATAGTGGCTAATTAGAGGCATGCATATATTTATGACTGTGTTCATTGCAAGAAAGGATGCAGTCTGCCTTTGTGCACCTAAACAAACCTGCTTCCCAGCTTCCAGCTCACGTGCCTTTCTGACTCCTCTGTGAAACAGTTATGCCAGTTTACCAGGAGCCAGCTTGCAAACTCTCACAGAAGAAAATAGATATACAAGCATGAGCTCTAAGGGGATAAGCCGCAGGCAAAAGAGAAACCTCTTTGGGGTCCATTTGAGGCTGCTTGAACTACATGTTTAATTATATGTAAAGGTCAGGAGGAGAGAAAGGGAAGAAATGCCAGACAGAGGGGCTGTGGTTAAGGCTCTGTTTTCTGCCTAATGACGGTCTCTTCCTTTAGTGCACAGCACACTCAGCTAACATCCATCACCCCACAGCTGCATCCCACAGAATTAAAAGCACTTGGTAACTCAGACAGACAATCAACTTGAGATAGTGTTGAAAAAAAAACTGAAAGTCCTGTGTGGTGATGATGATGATGATTATGAACTACTTTCTTTTTTGTCTTCAATTGATAATTCATAATAGGCACAACAAAGAAGGCAGGAGAATGCACACGCCACCTATACACTGACGAGACCGAACAACTGAAGGCAGACATTCAGGAACTTAAATACACCAGATAACGAGGGAACGCAACTGAAACTTATAATGAAATCAAACCAATGACCATAGAAATACAAAAGAAAAGCACACAGGATATAACCACAGCAGAAACAGAAAACCAAACTAAACTACAGGGGTTGGACAATGAAACTGAAACACTGGCCAATGTTGGAGGTTTCACATTTATATGCCTGATGGCCAATCTTTAGAGTGAAGCACGGGTGGATCAGTGATGGTTTGCACTGCAATATCATGACAATCCTGACTGGGTTTGATGGACACGAGTCAAAAATCACGAGCTGGAGGATCATGAGCATCTGATGCTCAAACCGCGTATCTGCATGATCATGCACCAACACACACAAGACTTGTGACAGAAGGGTTTGATGAAGAT
>JAOTRC010000004.1:14452533-14465448 GCA_027497675.1 Cyprinella lutrensis
GGGGGGGGTCTACGAGGAAAGGGAGCAAGAAAGAAAGAGACTGTTATATGGATAAATGGGGAAAGGCCAAAAAAAAGGATAGAGAGGAAAGGGAAGAAGGAAACGTTGAAAGCATGTTCCACGTGTACACGGTTACAGATTCGAAGAGGATTTCGACCCTCAGAATACTTTCAACTCATAAACCGATAATGCACGTTGTGCAGATGCCGATATAGCATCACCGCACACGAGAACATAGCATTCCGACATAGAAACAGCTGTCATCTACGACATTTTGCATATGCATGTGGCGTTTTTGAGGGACATGACTACATGACGAACGAGTGAAGCTTTAAGAGTTTCTCTTCAGCGGCGGAGGTAGAGTGAGGAGGGGGGGAGGGGAAAACAAATTTGGCTGTGGCATCGATTGGAGCAGCTCAATCAAAACTCAATTTCAAACGTAATTAGCTGTAGGCTTGTGACAAAAGCATGGCTTCAATGGCGTCGATGGGCCAGTCATGCTAGGCAAATGTCAGGGGGGGGAGGTCTCTAAACACTGCAGTTTGATTCACCTGTAAAATGACATCTTTCCCCGGCCTTGAGAAAGCAATCTGCCAGGCCGCGACGTGTGCTTGATTCGACAATCCCAGAGCGCTCGCATCTAAATTTGCTTACAAATACGTGCTATTTGGGATCAAGGCTTATCCTGGATGAAAGACTGAACCCCTCCTACAACATTTTTTGGTTGGGAAGTTTGGCCTGGACTCGATTCCATTGATTGAGTAATTATGCTCAATCCAGAAATGTCCGGGCCAATCAAATTGCCAGGGCAGCATAAGTCAGACAGAATAAACGCGTAGCCTAGGCTATATGATGTGTTGTCCGAGGAAAGGGCTCCAGGCTCGGTATTCGCCCCGAACCCAGAGTGGACTACTTCAGAGTGGTTGTTAGGTGAGTTGACAGAGTGAATATGCCTCCTCTCATGCTGATACGGTAACATTATGTTATTATTTGATGACAAGTTGATTGGATTAATTATTTGAACATACTTCTTCCGAACTTTGTTTATGAAATATCATGTGAAGATCTGCAGCGCATTCATTTTAAAAGAGGAACAGAGACCCGCAATCAAGGCATTTGACGGTTGGAGAGATGAATGAAGAACATACGTCACTTACTATGTTACTCTGATTGGTTGTAGGTCTATCAAATTGAGTGCAGAGCCATTTTCTTTCCTGGTTCGGTTGAACACGCCCCATAATCACAGCCCGATGGAGCAGTATCAGACTCACATTCTCACTAGAATCTGAGAATGACAACGTCTGAGCTAATCCGGGCTCAAAGTGTGCCCCTTTTAAATTGCCCCGTTGTCTTTCAAAGAAAAAAAAAAGTATAACATCTCCAGGCAACCTTTTTATTTTCTTGCCGCTCTATACGCAGCGTAGCAGGTTAATTATTTGAGCATGGGATGGCTGCTGATAGCATTTGATTTAAAGGCCTGAAGGCTTTAGGTGCTCAATTAAGTTGCTATCAGTCTGCTCCTCACCTCTAATGGTCTCTTTCACCATTGAACTCTGGGTGCTGACGAGGGGAGCGATATCACGGGTCACCATAATTAAAGCCAAGGGACTCTTTAATTGCATTGACACCACCAGTTTTGGCTTCCTTCTTCTCAAATCAGCCTCTCCTTTGTAGTTTTCTCACTTTCTAGGTATTCAGCCCTTTGATCAATCAGAGGAGGAGGATTTTGTCAGCCAAACATCGCAGAATGCTGATTTATTGACTGGTCTCTCAGAACAGGCGGAATAAAGAAGTGGCTACAATCTACGACTGTCTTTCATTGCGAAAAGCAAGACAAGAAATCTGTCTGCGCTCCATAGGCGATGTCTAGAGGATTTAATTTGGATGCCGACTGTGAGGTAAAATACAACCTAGCAGGGCTGTTCTGGGCCATCTGGCAGAAGCTCGGCCTCTTAAGCGGAACCTTTTGAGTGGAGTGATATAAGTTGGTACAACAATGATTTCTGCAACACAGTCCATTATAAAAATGCCTCTCAACATTAGCAGCCAAAGCACCTTAAAAGCACCGGGCCATATTGATACTTAAGCAGGGCTTTGCATAATGGCAATGTTACATTAGGGAGAGAGGGAGAGAGAGAGAGAGAGAGAGAGAGAGAGAGAGAGAGAGAGAGAGAGAGAGAGAGAGAGAGAGAGAAGGTGGGTGGGTGGTGTGGTTTGGGACGGGCTGGGGGAGATTTCACGGCAAAGAGAGCGGGAGGGTGGAGGGAGCTGAAAGCAGCCAAATGACACTCGGTTAATTCAGAGTAACAGATCTACTCCCAAGTGGATTGAAGGCCTTGAATTAATTCTGTTATGACAAATCAAGATAAACGTTTCCCCTAAATTGCATGCGATTTAATTAATTTCTGAGATCCAAGTATTTCCTGGCTTAATAGTTCACATGCTCCCGTGCTGTCATAGTGCTTGAGTGGGCAGACTTCAAAGTGATATTAAATAACCAACTATTAGATTTACCTAGCACGTTCTATTGGAAAAGTGCCATTTAATTACCTGGCTCTATTCAATTAAAAGGACAGTGCCCCCCCTCCCCAACCAACCAAACGGTCACATGATTGCTCACTCCCCAAATTAATTCTCTCTCTCTCTCTCTGTTCTCTCCAGCTCACGCAAATATCAGCCATGGCTTAAGGACAACATGATTTCAAATGAATCCCTCCTGCTTCTCTGGGGCTAAAACTGCTGAAATCTACAACTCAAGCCGGTTGCCCTTGTGCTTGGCACCGGTGGCCTCGAGCTGAGTGGTATCAGAAGCCTATCATCCCATGTCATTTCCCCCCATCTGCCATTAGGGAAAATGGGATGCTTTTCACTCGCGCCATACCAATCAATCGCTAAGCCTTTTTACATCAGTGGTATTAATATAATTCTGGATATGTAACTTCATTATTTACACAGCAAGGGCAATTTAATAATCCATTACAAAAATAAGGGAGGCCCCTTTAAAATCCCCTAAGGGGACTGGCCTTCGCAATAATCCCCTCTTCTCTCTCTCTCTCTCTCTCTCTCTCTCTCCCTTGCTCTCCAGCTCTCTCAAAAGCCAATTTGGTTAATTAAATGTTTTGTTTGCAATGTGGCTCTCATTCATTTCGGACACGTCATTGGAAGCGGATAGGAGCCAGGCACTAGATCTCATTAGATAAAACCCATCAGGACTAAAGGAAAATGGAGCGGGACTCTAATTAAAGCTTTTAATTGTGTGGACTCACTGTCAGATGTTATTTTTCCCCACTCTCTTATCTCTCCTCAGATCACAAGCTTGCGCGAGCTGCGTTTTAGCTCCGTTCTCCCGCCCGACACGCTCTCGTTACAAGGAGAAAGGTGTAGCTACTTTTCCCTCCCTGCTCGTTTTAATTAGGCTCACAGGCCCGATTCTAGCGGCGAGTCTTGTAGACTTGATCCCTTCAGATCAGGTGGAGTGGAAAGAGTGAAGGCACTCTTCACATTTGGACTGGTCGTCTCAGGTTTGCTCGGGTTGACACCTGTTGTTCCAGCCTGCCGGCAGCAGTGTCAGTGTGAGGCTTTGCTGAATTATCCAGGGGCGAAGCGCATGCCAAGGTAAATACTCACTAATGACTGTACCTCTGCCAAAAAACACTCTTTTCTGGCTGGAAGAGCAGATATATCACGGACACTTCATTTTAAGAATTAACTTTTAAATTGGCCTTCCTGTTTTAGTGAGAAAAATACAGGCGTTCCATTATCAAAGTCACTCACATTTTCCACTCGGCAAAAACCAAAGAAACAATCCAAGAAGGCTTCAAACTTCTCAATGCGAGAAGTTCTGGAGGGTTTTTATTTTGCCCTTGCAGCGGTCACCGTGTTGAGGGATCAGCCTGTCAAATCAGGCCATCCACATCAGCTGAGTGAGACTGCCGGGCCGTCACCCAGCCACCGCTTTGGGTGTCAGACTTACTTGCATAAATATTTAAAAAGGGTCTTTTTGCTAATTAAATGGCCTCTTTGTGATAAACAAAACATGGCAGAGAGGATGTGAAAACTCTTTTAAATTCCAGCAGAGTCGAAGGTCAGCTCTGCCTTACCAATCGAGTTTTCAAGCGTCTCGTAAAGCAAACACGCACAGCGCGGCTCCTTTAGCTTAAGGATGAAATATGGCGAGAGCCACAGACTTGCAGATGTTCTGGAGAAAGAATCTCCTTCGTCTTCTGCTCCGTCAACATGTCAGTGGCTTGACCTCTTTTTTTAAGAGTGTCCCGTTGAGGGTTTAACCAGCGCGCTTTAACGAGGGCCGCTGACGGCACAATCCGAGACACATGTTCTCAATGGAAAATACGCTCTGTAAGAAGCTCGATGGCTTGTAACTTTTTCCTTAATATCTTTTTTTTTCTTGACAACCATCACTTCATCTAATCATTACATGCCTAATGTCATTTCATGTGGTCGCTGGACTGTCATAATGTCCAGATGTATGAGCTATCTGAAGTTTGGCTTCAAAGACCATGAAAAGCAGCCGAGCAAAGCTAAGCTATCCTCAAAAAGATCAGAACACATTAAACATTTAAATTAATGTCACAAGCGCGTCAGAAATCTGAAGAAACTTGAGATAATTCCCCTTTATGAACACAAAGACCTCAGTGCTTACACGTTCTTCAAACACACGAATGTGGTTGCGATTGTGACTTGCGCAGATTGAAATGAATGAAAAACGTGTCTAACCTGATGTAGTCGTTTCTACATAGGATCATGCCACTCTTGGTGTAGCAGGATGTGCCGATTTCTCCGAGCTGTGCCTGGCAGCAAGAGCATTTCAGACAGCGGCTGTGCCAATAACTGTCCATGGCATACAGGAGAAAGCGATCGGCAATCTTTCCCCCACAGCCCGCGCAGCGCTTCCACGACAGAGATCCCGCTCCAACAGGTGGGGGCTGGGCACTTCCTCCAGGGTTCACCATTGTGTCTGCCGAAACATAAAGAGACAGAAGGGGAGACGTGGTTAGAGCAGAGCAGTCAGGCAAGAGATAAGAAGTTTTTCAAATCTTTGTGGATTTCACAAAACAATTAAAAAACGGCATAATTTTTAAAAATAATTTGCTACAGCTTTTTTGCTCAAAGTTTTTCTGCACAAATTTCTTTGCTACAAAACTATTTAACTATAAACTACACACACACACACAAAACGTATTCAAATACCATCAGCATTACTTACTGAATCCATACATTTTGCAAAGTCAGCACACATTAAGTTTCTCACAGAAGTCTTGTCATTGCAATATCTAAAACACCTGGAGCCTGAACAGTGACCCAAAACACTGAATGTTTTCAGAGGCACGCTTCCTAAAAGCTCTTTTGAAATAATTGAAATGCATATAATGCCTGCAAGCAAGTCTGATTTTTTTTTAAGTGGCAGGCTGTCCTTGATCTTTATCTAAGTGCTGAAGTCAGATCCTTTGGTCCATTTGTGATAAATGTCTGTTCGCTGATAACATTAAAGTCGCTGGAACCATTAAAGAGGCGCTGACTTTTGTTAGGTTGTCTACATTGCTTTTAAACTACATTTACCTGTGTGCGTGTGTGTGTGAGGGAGAGAGAAAAGAGAAAGAGAGACCCAAGTACTACTATGGTCAGGACTGGAGCAGTTAATTGGGGAACCCTTGAAGTTGTATGATCCCATTCAGAGGTCGACATATTCCACTCGCTTTCACTAAGGTTATCAGATGACGGATTTCCAGCCAACATCATGAAGAACATTCAGCGGCGTTCGCTTTAGGGACTGGTCACTGCCGCGTGAAATTACCCCCGGTATGTTGGATCATTCAGCATATGCAAGAATCAGTTAATGCCAGCCTACAGAAATATCTGCCTCTGACAGAAATCACATTAACCACGAACCCTCATTTATGATTGCAGTTCTGTACTTTGCTCTGTTGATCCATCAGTACCGCATGCGTGCACTTCTGCTCCATCCTTCCACTAATACATCTGAAATTTTAATCTTTCCCAGGTTTCATAAGGAGGACCGCTGGACCGAAGTGGGAAAGATTAAAATTTAAGATATATTCGTGGAAGGCTGTAAGCCAAATCTTTGTTGAAAGGTAATTAGAGGAGAAGAGAGAGGCGGGGGGGTTGAAAACATTGCACTGAGAGAGGGAGAGGCATTCAGTAACCCCATTAGTGGAGGCTCTTAGGGACAAGCAATACCTTAGTGCTGATTAAATCTAAAGGGAGATGAATCAGAGACCGAAAGTGACTCCCCCAGATAAATAAGATCGGACCATCGTCAAGTTTCATTCCCAGTAAGAGGGAAGAGGGGAGATTTGACGAGAAGGAGGGGGTGGCTTTTAAGTCAAATGGGCAAACTCGAGTAATTACACGGACAGGCAATTTAAGCGAGGGGATGTGCAGAAATATAAAACAGATCAGCAGCCCATGGCCAGTAATACGGATCGCAGCTGCTCCTATTTACAATGCACAAGGCACAGCAAAACATGCAGAATTGCACTTGTGTTATGGATTGTTGATCCTCTGTAAAGCATGCGCGTATTCCCAATAGCCTACATTAATTCGATATTATGAACTCGAAATGCATACAATTTCCATAAAGCTTATATATGGGTAAACACACAAGAGTAGACGCATGTTCACTATCACAATTTCTAGTTATGACGTTGTTACGCGCGTGACATGCAACACAAATGGCACAACAAGAAAAAAGTTCTAAATAAAAACATGACATTTTATGCTTACAAATGTAAAGGTTTTAATACTGATCTACTACTACATTGTGTCCATAACAAACGTATCCTCGCGACACTATGAAATCACTATTATTCATAAAACAAAATGTGAATTGTCGTAGAGAAAGGCACTTACCGCTTTGAAATGTAATGGTTGAATGGTTAGTGAGAAACGTACTGCAGTCTGTTTTCTCTGTACACAATAAAAAAATAACGCGCACAGTCCAACAAACTCACACACAGAGCGCGTGCATAAACACTTCTCGCTGCTGTGAAAGAGTCAAGGAAATGGAGTTTTCAGATTGTATTTCCACTGTTGCCGTCACCTTTTTTCAAATGCTCTGGTTATCGCTGGAAAGATCAGCGGCGGTTTTGTTAAACGAGCGTTCGAGAATGTCTTCCGTAATTTCCATAGATGAAGCGAGCGCCTGTGTTTGCAACTGTCCTCTCGCGCTGATGTCTGGCCGTTGCTTGTCGCTTGTGCTCTACATGTGTCAGTGACAGAAAAAAAGCCTAGAGTAAACCTCATCTCACATGATGACGTCAATCTGGCTGCAGCCAATCACGACGCACTCCATACAAGCGAAATGACAACTCCAGCCAATCAGAGGAAGTCGAGATTTACTAAGACACACACTGTTCAAAGGAGGAAAGATTGCGGTTGAGTGGGCTCTGTCTGCTTTTTGGGGTTGAATAGGGCAGTGGTTCTAATGCGGGAGGGTCAGGACTAGGGACCCACTAGGGGGCCTCACTAAAGGGATTCCAAAATGCTGTACAATTATTAAAAAGAAATAGTTATAATATCCAGAAACAATTTCACAATGAAAAAAGCAAGAACTCATTACTACAACCATAACAAAATGTCAATTGTTAACATAACTAAAATGTCTGTATTGGTTGTTTTCACCCTATTTGCTAATGTTGTATTTCATTTAAACTGTTAGGTCCTGAAGGCTATTTACATAGAGTAATTTAAGTAATGAATGACAAAAAATAGGCCTAATATGTATTTTGTTCCTATCATCTTTAAAAGGAAATCTTGAGATTAATTGTAATAATTATTAATAATTAATAATATATTTTTTTGTAACAGCCCCTCTTCTCTTAATTCTTTATTTTTGTTTTTACAGCAGAAGTATACAGGAATAATAATCATAAATTGGCTGTGTAGGAGATAAATACTGGCTTTAGTGGGGGCCTAAGATTGGAAACCACTGATAGAAATGGCACAATCTGTGCATGTAAAAATCATAAGCAAGCAGTATTCAGAAATCTTTGGAAATATTTATCCTGCAATGGCAGACTAGGCTATGGTGATGGTCCTTCTCATAGTAGACCAAACTTTTCCATATGAATTAAACTTTTCAATCTCTCAGTTTTCTATATTAGGGAAACTATTCAAAAGTCCATTTAGTTCCATGGACAAGGTGAAAATTCAGTATACCAACAGCCAAGGTCTTGCTTATGTTCCTTATTACAGTGGCGCCATCCACTGGTGCAAAGAAGAACTACATTAATAGATTTTGTTAGTAATAAAACTTTTTTTTTTCATTTACTGAGACTCATAAAGTCTAACATAAATACAATGTTAAAATAATCTAATAAATCGTTCATTTAATTAACTGATGATGCTGAATATGTCACAAAAAATAGAAACACCAACATCCACAATATTCTTCAACTAAGGAATATGAAATAGCCAGTTCGTATAGGCTCTATCCCCAGAGATTAATTCTTTGCCATGGAAAATGCTCATGTAGTGTTGTCTATTGTTCACATAACTGCAAAGAAGTGACTAAATGTTTGTCATTTTTGTTATTTCACAATTAAAGACTGAAACCAGCAAACAGCTTTTTCTGCAAAAGGCCTGAATTTCTGTTTACTTGCAAAAGGAACTTGCCTTGTGTAAAGTACTGCTTTATTATGCATTATTGTGCTCTGTCATGAAGACATGAACATGTCACTGCATTTTTTTATGACATCTTTATAATAGTTTCAAATTGATTTTCATTTGTCACTCTGAGAACTGTCTTCCTTCAATGTTCCAGTCTGAAGAAGTGAAACATTCTGTGGATGTTCTACAGTTTTCACTGGGCATCTAATCTTTACAAGACAAAACTGTGTAATTATGAGTTGCCTCTAGATTCATTAGTAAGATGTACATTGTGTAAAGAGTCTCCTATACCAGATACTAATGGTTTAATTGTCGTTGGTCTTGCCTGATTGCAGTGAGCAGTTTGATTTCCCTGCAGGAAAGGCAACTCTATTTCTCACAGGATTGGGCTCAATTCTCTCCAACAAGAACAATGAGCCAAAGATGGCAAAGAATGCATTTTCCACGAAGGAATAATTAATTTATCTCAACTATTAAAACTAGTGGGAAATTATGGGATGACTCTGAATGGGGGCCTCAGAGGAAAAGCTTTGTTTGTTCTTGGGCTGTTTTAATGAGCTTTTCACAAATGGCCAAGAAAAAATACTTCTTTCTCTTCTCCTTTTGCAATATGATAGTCACACACAATAATGAGTATGGGGTGCTTAGGGGATCCCGTGGAAAAAGAGCAACACCAAGCCCCTTTTCCTGATCTCCTGATGTCTATAGCATATCCTTAGCATCTGTGTTGTGATTGCAAACAGCGAAAATGGAAAAGAAACACACAGGCATGGAGCAACGGCACTATTTACAAAGCAGAGAGAAAGTGAAAGAGATGGTATACAGTATCAATACCCCCACATAGGGAGAGAAAGAGCTCATAATGAAGTTTGTGTCCTCTGGGGGAAACCAATTGAAGCCGGTAAGAGACATAGAGTATTCACCGTGATGCTTCATTTCGAATACGAAATTTACCCCTCATGATATTGCATTATTATGCTGTTAAACTGAGTGGCTCTCCATCACGCAGCAATGGAAAAAGGCTGAAAAGGCCTTTAAGACATTTTAGATCCATAAAAACACAACATGGTATGATTCAGGTATGATGCAGGAACTGGAATAGGACAAAACACTGTGTTATCCCCATTCTAAGACAACATTCTCACACATATGGCAGTGTCCGTGTCAAGGCCTTGCATCGATACAGAGAAAATGGATCATTGATTAGTAAATACAAATGTCTTTTATAAAATGTTGAAGGGTAGTGGTTGAAAATTGATACTTTTCAGTGAATTTAGCATTGTAGTGTGGATGTCCCAATCAGCAAACTGCCCTACATTGAGAGCTGATCTATGGCCAAATGAAATGAAAAGTCAACTGACTAGAAATGGTTTTTCAAATGTGAATTCAATGGAGCCTGAGGTCTTTAGTCTCATATCATCTATGTGAGGAAATGTTGCTAACACTTCTCTGTTTTCCATTATGAGCCTGGCGAGTGTACTTTACCCAGGTGAGTGGAACATGCCTGCAGCACCTAGATGGGTGGCGTGACACTGAGAAATATCGAATTGCATATTTCAAGACAGATTGTTTGTTCTGCTCATAAAGATGGAGAAAAAAAATCTCAAAGTCATTTCTTTAATATGCTCTTATTGACTGCTTTGATCAATCTTGTGTCAGCAGCGAGCAAGTAAGTGAGCTTAATTAAATACAAATCGATAATTCCTTAACAAATAGCGCGTGGACTCGAGAAACAGACCCGGCAGAATTAATCGGAGAGCATTTGTGCTGCTAAACGTTTGGGAAACTTCATCAAGAATTCAGCTCTCCATCTTTGGTGAACATTTATACATTATGCATGTCATTTAAATGCAATTAGAGGTCCTAATATGTTAATCTCTTTCATTTATTTGGCAAAGCTTTTTTGTAATTACATTGTTGTAAACAATGATAAAACTGTGTCCTCATGCATGCAATTGGATAATTGGCTACTCACAACACATTTAGTAGATTAGACTAAAACTATTATACAATCATATCTGGGAAACTGGCTGTAAGATGCCCACTGTGTCTTAATTTCCAGTCATGGGTTGCTGATGTAATGGAGAAACACATACTTATGGGTGGTTTGGTGTGTGTGTGTGTGTGTCCATGCGTTTTAATGTTTATCTGGTTTTTTTTTTTTTTTTGGTAACACTTTATTTTGATAGTCCACTTAGGCATGTCAACTAACTATCATTAGACTCAGTAGACTGTCTGCTTAATATCTGCTAACACTTTATTTTGTTGGTCCCCCAACAGATATTCTACTGACTATAAGTAACTTAGCAACTACAAGTCAACTTGTTCTCCTAACCAAAGAACCCTAACACCTAACCCTAACCTAACAGTCTACTGACAGTCTACTACAGCCTTAATACTCTAATGACACTTAGTTGACATGTAGTTGAAAAGTGACTTATAGTTAGTAGAATGTCTAAAGTGACTATCGAAATAAAGTGTAACCGGATTTTTTTCCCCACCAGGTGAAAACCTTAAGTGTGATGATTGCTTAAAGTTGCAGCAAACCTTTTTTTTTTAAGAAACTACAAATTGTGTGAGGCATTCTACATGCCAAATTGTAATACTTAGGATTAATGAACAAGCCCCTAAGTAATAAGCAGCAGTAATTGTAATATTTGTCGAAGCAAACACCCCTAATCATACTTTAAATTATGTGAACGAATCCAATAGATCCGCACTCACTATATGCCAGAAGTGTAGACGAGCTGCATGGACTGATAGATCTTCAGGAAAGGAAAGAAACCTGTCAAGAGAGTGAGGAAAAAGCGAGATATGAAGGAGGATTTGGCAAACTCCCTCTGAGTGTCTCTCCTCCACCGCGAAAGATTAAAACAAACTTGAAATGTGTGTGTGAATGTGAAGGAGGATTCGCTTAACAAATGAATACAGACTCACAGACACATGTGACCTCATCGAGGGCTTATATATGAATGTCAGGAAAACATTCACTCACCTCCATCTTCCTGGAAGTTGGGGATGGTGGGAATGAGGACCTGATGGAGGAAGAGAGGACTGCTGTTCATTTTGATGGCCCCTGAGAGCAGCCCTCCAAAGTAATAGATATACCTGCAGATAGAGACATCAATGTTGACAATGAAAAAACAAATGTGAAAAGCAATAGTCAATAAAGAATCAACAAAGATTAAAAATTGGGAACGACATACCTGTTCTGAGAGGGTTGGAGAGAGGACGACACTTTATCTTCACAAAACTTCCTCATTGCCAATGTGCTGAGGGCCTGATCTGCCCTGTGTGCATAAATGCAGTTGAAGATATTAGAATTAAAGCACACCAAAGACACATGCTGGTTTTAAAGTTTAAGCTGTTAGATCTGGACTAAAGGCCAATTCACTCTGCACTGACAGACGCACTTTGTCTGGTTTTGTTGGATCAGTGTGTTACTTCCACAGACGATATATACAGTAGTCAACATTTGATGTGGATCAAAACATATATACTGTACATATAAATACATTTGGACAATTGGATTGTGATGAGACTTTCAACCAGCATAACAAAAAAAATCTGGAACAAATCACCAACCTTGCCCTTAATTCAGTTAGATTATTTTAATACATAACAAATAAATAGCATTATTTTATTGGACGTTTGCTCAGGTCCCCTAGAGGGCTCCAGTCACCTGGTTAAGAACCACGGATGAACTTACCCTGCTGATATCTTGCTGTAATGCATGTAGGCAGCAATGATAACACCTGTCTTTCCTTTGTTGCCCTGAAAAACAATCAATACTAATCAATACAACTGCTAAAGAGAAGGATTTAAGGCCCTTGCACACTGCCTCCGAAACTTTCGTCCGTCATAAAAAATTCTGTGTTTTTCGTATCTTTAGCAAGCAGTTTGAATGGTGTTTTAACAATTCAGAGCCACCAAATCATGAATACGAAAAAAATAGTGCTGTCAAACGACTAAAATATTTAATCGCGATTAATCGCATAAATGTCACAGTTAACTTGCGATTAATCACAATTAATTGCACATTTTATCTATTCTAAATGTCTCTTGATTTCTTTTCATTTTAATGCTCTTAGGCCATGTCCACACGCACACAGGTATTTTTTTGACCGTGACTTTTTATACGCGGTTCGACCATTCGTCCACACGGAAATGCAGTATCAGGACACTGAAACCGAACATTTTTGAAAACCCCTGCCAGGGTGAGTATTTTCTGAAACGCCGGTTGCTGCGTTGTCGTGTAGACAGTGAAAC
>JAOTRC010000004.1:14472287-14482622 GCA_027497675.1 Cyprinella lutrensis
ATATATTACATAAACACAAACATAAAGTAAATTCCATCTCAACAGTCAAAGTCAATTTCGACAAAACATTAGGGTTTAAAAATAATCTAAAACAAGCTCAAAGTATCAAGTCACAAGTAATATCCATGGCTATTCTCTTGCTTTTCATGTAAGACATCTTCAACAGGCCTCACCTCTCATCCACTCTAATTACCATTCTTTCTGTCATTAGGAGCTTCTACCTCAGGAAAAGATGAGAAAATGTGATTTCCCCAGTTCTCTAATGCTGATTAAAATGAGGACAGTATGAAAGAGGGTATTGTCTCATTGTGTGTGCATGTGGGGTGAGGGGGTTTAGCTGCATGCGTATGTGTCTGTAGATCAGTGGCTGCAACAGGAGGGATAATTTCACTAGGATGATGGACATTAGGGCGCCCCTCACACACACCAGCCTTGTTTGTTCCTTGACTGCCTGAGGGCGTTTGCTTGGCGGGATTCCTCTCCCACTCATGCACACAACCTGCAGACATGTCAAACGAACAGAACCGGACTTGCTGAGTCACTCACACATTAATCCATAAATCACTAGCTCATATTTGCAAAATAAATAAATAAATAAACCCTTTCTGTTATTTCAGAGTCATGTTATTTCAGAGTACTACCATGTTGCTCAGGTGCACCCAGTGATTAAAAAAAAAGTTAACTGCTAAAAAAAGCCAAACAATAAAACATCAAACACAACATACCATTGATATGATCACCAAAGCCAAATTTATTTGATTAAAAGTACGGTAAAAACTGTAATAATGTCAAGGATTTTTACAATTTAATGTGAACTGTTTAAAAATATTTAAAAATGTAATTTATTCGTGTGATTTCAAAGCTGAATTTTCAGAAGCCATTACAGTCTTCAAGTTCATCGCCACATGATTCTATTATGCTGATTTTCTGCTCAAACATTTCATATTATTGTCATACTCACAGCTGAAAACTGCTGTTTAGCATTATTTGAGGAAATGTTTATCAAGAGAACAGCATTTGTTTGAATTTTTAAACATTTTAAATGTATAAATCTTTACATAAATTTGATAAATGTAATGCCTCTTTACTGAATAAACGTATGAATTTAAATATATAAATAAAAATATTATTGACCACAATATATTACAGGTACAAAATGGAATAAGAACCAACTGTGTGTGACAGCATAAGAATGTGAGTAATCAACAAGTATAAATACATACTTTGTGAAGATTAAATCTAAGAATGCTCATGAAGTTTGAGAAAAACAAACCAAAAGAAACAATACAAAAAAGGCAAAACTTTAGATAACCACTCTAGAGTGATAAGGCAGCAGTTAATGAACAAACTTCATACATCCATGCCCGTAGGTGTCAGCATTAAGTCCAAAATAACTGCCCTGAAGAAAAGCCAGTGACACATAAGCATAGGCCCTTTACCAAATGACACACTTCATATTCACATTCTCGCGCGCATGTCCGTTAGGTCATGAGGCCGTAGTGTGTCATTTGTTATTTTAGGTTTCAGAAGGGTCCTCGTGAACGCCCCCCTTACGGTAGATATGTGTCCTCAATGTGCACTTTTGCTGAGCCTGTTACGAAATTTGCGGATTTGTAGGAAGACAGCGAGCGTTTAGGGTGCCATTTGTGAGAGAGTACCTATTTAATAAGTTCTTACTTTGTGACCGCTAAAAAAAGTATGTTATATGTTCAATGCTGTCATTACCATGTGACCTACCAGTATCAGTTACTGTATGTTGAATCACTGCCATTCATAAATTTTTTGCTCTCTTGGGAAGCATGCGATTTCTAATGCAGACAGTAACAAAGAATAAGGCCGGCACTTGTAAAATGTTAAATGTGTACTTCACATTTTGTCCATTATAAAAAAAAAAGTTTTCTGAATATATTTCCACAGGACTACAGCAGAGAAAGAAAGGACAGAGTTGATGAGATAAATACTCATGAATGGTTTGGACAAATGAATTCATGAGAAACAATGCAGTCTGAGCACAAAAGACTCCAGTTACAAGGTAGCTCATTCAAGGTCGGGCTAGGGATGAATCCATAAAACTGATACCACTGTCAGCCTACAGTAAAGGCAATGACTAACTACACAATGATGAGCAACACTTCGCACTTTTTAACTGTTTAAATTAATTTTCAGTGAACTTGGACCGAATATGCGGTCAAATATTTAGAACATTCCTCAAAGTCAAACATATCAACCCACTCATTATTCTTTTGCCATCCTGAAAAACGAATTTACGAATTTAAAATGTTATATTCTCACAAATCCTGATTTTTTTTTCTTGATGCCAATAGGAAATGGTTAATATAGCTCAATTTTAGTTAGAAGAGTTGGATTTCATAGGATGTGGTGTGTTTGGTGTGTGTTTGTGTGTGAAATCCCTTCAGTCAGACCGTATCATTTGACCAGGCTAATCTCCTCTTCTTACAGCTCATTACAACTATGTTTGTCCAAAACAATGGCCCAAAGTAATGAAAAAAGCCGCTGCGAGGCTGAGCTGATTGGAAGGTAATAAAAAGTGAAAAAGCACAAAGTGAAAAGGCAATGTACACTCTCGCTCTCACAAACACTAACTGAAAATAGCATCCTTATCATCCCGGTTTCATTTAGATTTGATTACTGTCGGATTATAATGCAATCACAACACTGTTTGAGGGGTAGCTATGGGAACCGTGTATCTTCGCTCCAGATCTTAATTTAGGTTTGAACACTCCAGATCACTTAGATACAAGAGACGAGGGGGATGGACAGAAAGGAACAAGGGCGCGAGAGGAGGTGAGAGGTATACTGGGAATGAGGCATGAGGGGGAGACAGGACGTGGAGACAGGCACTTTCTTGTTCTTTCTGTTGTATTTCATATGCGATTCAATTTGTCTTTCAGGAGGAAAATCAATTTCTGATGACAATCCTGTGTGCTGCACTGAAAGGCAGAGAGTTCCTGAGTCCTGGGAAAGTTGCTGTTGGAGACGGAGGCTAATCTCGGCAGAATGAATCATTCACACTCTTATTTGGACATCTGTGTTAACATCCCCCCCATTCCTCCCCTCCCTAATAAACTCTCCCCGACTGGTGATGGTTTCATTAGAAGTTTTTGCAGGTGGTTGAAAGTTTGGTGGGACAGGAATATGATGACGCCAACTGGACTGAATTTTCGACTGTGTCAACAGACGCATGCAACTTTATTCTTAACCATAATATGATTTTAAAAAAAAATATTGTATGAGATATTTTATACATGTATAATATGTTATACATATATTCATATGATCTGATTTAAATGTCAGTTTTGAACAGCTGAATGCATTCGTGTCAATATAAGTTCTGTAACCATGGTGATGCTGAACTTGACCGTGGCAAAGGAAAGACACCGCAAACAGTGCGCACAAAACAATGACTTGAAAGCACAGAATGTCAGATCAATGGAAAGTTAATTAATGAAGTGAGCAGAACTGCCAGATGCTCTTGATTCCTATGGAGCACATGTTCTTCATACTGCTGCAAGACACAAAGAAAGGCTTCTTTTCATGATTCTCAATGGCTTGCAGTTCATTTAATCTCATATTTTTAGCAATTTCAAATTAAAAGGGAAAAATAAATGTCTCAACGTATAGGCAAAGGTGTCTATAAAAAAGGTGAAATATGTAGCCTTAAAGTGATAGTTTGTCCAAAAATCAATATCTTAATATCTTAAGCTAGGGGAAAGCCTCGTTTTCATGAGATATTGAGGCCAAAATTAATCTTTAGCTCACGTGCCTATTGGCTGTCCTGCTTCAACGGCAGCAGCCTATCGAGAGAGCGCCCAATGCATTGCGCCCAATATGTCACCTTCCGCCAAAGCGGGTGTGGCCTGGGCCTATAAATATAGCTTGATAGGCTGATATAATCAGATTTTTTAGCTTTTCAGCAAAGCTCACGCATGGATCCGGAGTGAAGAAGCCGCACCGTCTGAGAAAAGCTTTCTGCGGGACGAGCCTCTGCATCTGAAGCCGCTGGCCTTCATCTCGCCGCCTTCAGTCACCGTACCTGCTACGCTTTCCGCCATCTATATCCTTTTACTCTTTCAATCAAATCCATCTTTTTAAAGATTCCTCGTTACTGTGGCTCAGCGACGGGGATCGCCATTTCATCTGCGTTTCCTGCCTGGTCAAGGATCATGCATCTCTTGCGCTCATTGACGGTGGCTGCCATCATTGCGAGCTATTGTCATGGTGACTAAGTACTCGCCTAGCATTTTTCTCCGAGTCTGCACTTCCGCCTTATAGTATATTACACTTCCGCCTTATAGTATATTACACAAACACAACACACTGCATGTCCCACGGTTTCTGTAGAAATGAAACAAACACACATACAGTCACCTAGGGCCAACAAAGTTTTTAGTCCAGTAAATGTGCCTGCTGTCCCACGCCCACATTCACTCACAGATATGTTAAGACCCACAGGGCTTGCCACCGCTCTCTCTCTCTGCAAACTGCTATAAGGGAATCGAGCGCGTGCGGCCAGGCTGCCCGCCATGAATGACAGTTCGCTTGTCATCTCCGCCGCTACACGGCAAAGGTCAAAACTATGGTAAAAACCGAAGTAGCTCATCTACTTCAAGCCGAAATAGTGAAACTATTGAGCAAAGGGACAATAGAGCCTTTATCTCAAGCTCAGAGCGAAGCGAGCCTATACATCAGATATTTTCTGGTACCGAAAAAAGACGGGGGTCTCAAACTAGATCTAAGACAGCTGAACAAAGTGCTTGTAAAACGCTTGTTCAGAATGCTCACAACCAGGATAATCCTCATGCAAATTTGCCAAGGGGACTGGTTTATGTCAATAGATCTGAAGGATGCGTATTTCCAAATACAAATAGGATCACGTCACAGGCGAGTCTTGCGATTCGCCTTTGAGGACCAGGCAAATCAATTCACAGTCCTACCGTTCGGCCTGCCTCTAGCACTCCGTACATTTACAATGTGCATGGACGCGGCTCTCACACCCCTGAAACTTCGGCACATAAGAGTTTTGAACTACTTGGATGATTGGTTGATTCTTGCTCAATCACACTCAGAGCTCATAGAAAACAGGACCATATTACTCGAACATCTCGAGGATGTAGGTCACAAAGTCAATTGGGCGAAAACTTTGCTGTCTCCCAGCCAGAAAATATATTTTCTGGGCACACGTCACAGGCGATTCTTGTGCCTTCACAGGCGACACGTCACAGGCGATCACGTCACAGGCGATTCTTGCGGTAAGCCTTCGAGGACCAGGCATATCAATTCACAGTCCTACCGTTCGGCCTGACTCTAGCACTACGTACATTTACAATGAGCATGGACGCGGCTCTCACACCCCTGAAACTTCGGCGCATAAGAGTTTTGAACTACTTGGATGATTGGTTGATTCTTGCTCGATCACACTCAGAGCTCATAGAAAACAGGACCATATTACTTGAACATCTCGAGGATGTAGGTCACAAAGTCAATTGGGCGAAAACTTTGCTGTCTCCCAGCCAGAAAATATTTTATGGGCACAGAACTGAACTCACTGTCTATGAGCGCAGACTGAGCATTCAATGCATCACAAAATCCTTCCACTATGGCACTATAGTCCCGCTCAAAAAGTTTCAGAAAAAAACTCATGGCCTCAGCATCATCAGTACTCCAGTTGGGTCTGCTTCACATGCGCTTGCTGCAGTTATGGCTAACAGCATGAGTACCACCTCGGGCCTCCAGTCTGTTTCGCCTCAAGATCGATCAGAAATGCGTCACAGCTCTGAAACCTTGGAGAGCAATCGACTGGTATAGTACCAGTCAGCTGTAAACCTGGGGACTTCCTCAAGTGTGAAAATGGTGTCCACGGATGCCTCCAACTCGGGATGGGGAGCTCTGCTCGAGGGCAGACCGTTCTTTGGCCAGTGGCCTACACATAAACTGTCTAGAAATGATGGCAGTTGATAATGCATTTTGTCCCTGAATACCACGTCTTGGTCTGCTTGGACAACATGTCAGTGGTGGCCTACATAAGTCGCCAGGAAAGCGTCGGGTTCGAAAACCTTTACAGGCTGATGGAACGCCTCTTGGTCTGGGCTCAGCAAAATCTGCACTCATTGAGAGCAGCATATGTGCCTGGTGACCTGAATTTGGGACCAGACAGACAGTCCAGAAACAATGTTCCAGCAGGAGAATGGTCTCCGCTCCCGCAGATGGTCCTATTCCATTGGTAGACATTCGGCAGTGCACAGGTAGACCTGTTTGTGTCCCAAGAAAATGCTCACTGTACAACGTTTTTCTCCAAGATCCCCGTGTCTCGCTCCTGCATCAAGTATTGGAATGAATCAGAGAAAACAGATGATCAGCGCTACTTGTGGCTCAGCTCTGGAAAAAATCAGGCTTGGTTACCAGTTCTGATGCAGCAGACAAGCACTGCCCCATGGCCAATACCGACAAGGAAAGATCTCCTCTCTCGGGCCAAGGGCTCGATTTGGCATCCTCGCCTATAGCTGTGGTCCCTGCTCGCATGGGCAATCAACGGGTACCTGCAAACCTCCCGGAGGGAGTGTTAAACAAAATCACTCGGGCTAGAGCACCGTCTACTAGACAGCTGTACTCCTCAAAATGGTCTGTATTTTCTGGATGGTGCAACGCCTGAGGCTAAATTGCGGGTTTACGGAAATTCTCTCCTTCCTTCGAGAGCTACTGGATAAGAACAGAACCCCATCCATACTCAAAGTTTATGTGGCGGCTATAGCAGCATTTACAAAACCCGTGACTGGCCAGTCACTGGGGAAGAACGAACTGGTCATCCGCTTCCTTAAAGGAGCTAATGGTGCTTTTTCAGCTCGGCTCAACTCAACTCACTTCGGCTCGAGTAGTTTTCCATTGGAGACAGTACCACCACAAATAGTACCCGGTAAATCATAGTGATGCTGCAGGACACTGCAGTGACGTAATCTTATACACGACACACATCAGTTACTCACACAAACACACACACACACAGGACAATGGAGGAAATCGAGTGTATGCTGTTTTTGATCCTCGGGATGTTTGAGGTTTCTCACAGCAAGTAGACAAACATTGTTTCATGAGAGGCTGAGGGCAGGAAAAACGAAACACTGCTGAGAAAAAACAGGAGAGTTTGGGAATTATTACAGAGTTGAGACTACGGGACGTATCCGGTTTTTCAAAGCTGACACAAGAGGGTAAGTTGTGCTAAAGTTTGCATATGTGCAAATACTATACTCTATACAAAGTATTTAATCGACTTTATAGCTACCAGTTTACATACTAAAATGTGCATGCTTTATATGTTTCAGATCTGTTTCACATTGCTAAGTGGTTGCGGCAGACCGTCTGTTTGGGCTTTCAACCAAGCTAACACGTGGTGGGATGTTATTGTTCCTGGTTTCACAAATGTGCAGAGGGTTGAGAACTCATAAGAAACATTCATATATCTCTACAACAAACTGACTATTCTAGCGTCTCTTCTCTCATTGTGAGTCCCTGGTGATTATGCACTGTATGAGCCCCAGCACCTGCCCTTGGGACTTTGGTGTTGGATCTCAGCATGCACAGCATTTTACACTGTGTTCCCTAGCGTAAGATAATACGCAGTACTCGTTCCCTCTTCTAGAGAGAACCGAGGTTACGTCAGTAACCGAGTAAGTTTTAACAAATGAAAATATGAGATGAAAAATTATTTGGCTTGCTTCTACAAGTCTTTAAACTATCATGACTCAAGGAACACTTACCCAAACACATCACATCACAAAGGCAATGCTGTACCAGGTGATTTTCCAAGCAATTTTCAGGAAAAGCCATGCATGTGGAGCGTCTTATGTAATGCAAACTTCAAAATGTGTTAGTTTACAAATCATTTACTGCTGTAAAAGTGTTTTACAGGAACTGCTCAAAAATGTTAGCAGAAAAAAGTCCCCTTCACACCAGAGCTGAAAATTAAAAGTCTTTATTAATTGATAATCTACTTATGTAATCATAAATTGTTTTAAAAGTGTGGAAAAATATGTTTTACTTGTGTTCATTTCAGATGTACACTACTGTACAGTACTGAAGTGTACAGGTACGTTTTTGAAATCGTGCAATAGGCATGTTATTCCACTGTTTGAGATTTCCTTCTTTCCATTGAAAGCCAAAACCTTGATGTTTCAAAAATTTATTTAAGAGAACAAACCTCATAGGTTCTAAAGGAAGCTTAAAAGTCCTTGTGTGACATGCGAGAACAACCTTACAGCTTCTATTTTCCATATTTGATGTGCTCTATGTACTGTATGTATGCTAGGGGCTGAACAACTTCATTTTTTTTAAGTCGACATTTACTTGATTAAATTCGAATCAACGTCAACTAGTCACTGATGATGTCATTAATTAACTAATAAACCTGAATCTCAATCTGAGAGTCGAACTCGGGTTGCCTTGTGCAACTTAGCTTTGCAGCTATGGCATACTATTAACGCCCATTACCTTTACGGGGGAAATGTGCATTTCATGAGCTCCGGTCGATGTAAATATGTGTCGAACTGCACTATCAGTTAGAGGCAGTATCAGTATAGCCTAGTGGCTATAAAGCCAGCGCTGGCATTTGAAAAAAAAAAATAAAACACAAGGCTACGTCTGGAATTATACATGCAAATACATTTAAAATGATTACGTCTTAGCCTACTTACAGGTTGTGGCCCAACAACTGCTGCCTTTTGTTTTAAAGTTGGAACTGCTTCATGTTTTAGTAACGGTTTCTTGTTGAATCCGGCATTGAATTCGTGGAGATTCTGCACAGCACAGAGAGCTAGATTACGATCATCATTTTCAGGGACATAATCAAACATAAATTGTATCCATTGTTGACGAAGTACAGCGTCTGTGGGAAGTTCCCACAGACGAGCTGGAGCTGCTGAAATATGCGCATGCCCTTTTTTGCATTTTCCGGAGGGAGTGGTTGATGCAAATGTGTGGGCTAGTGATGTCTAAAACCCAGCTGTAGTCTCAATCGAGTCGTTTTTGTAGGCAATATAGTTCCTGATGTTTAAAAGATGATATCTCTGCTTACACTGAGCTTTCAGCGCTGCAACTTTGCAGATACTGTTTATGCACCAACAGCAACATTCCACTATTTAAATGAAAAAGTGAAATCACAGTCAACCCCCCCCCACCCTTTAAAAATCATCAGATGGTTAACTGTCTGATTTTTTTCTGCAGGTTAGGAAAAGATGGAAAGAGAGATGAGAGAAAAGGAGACAAGAGAAAAGGTAAGACAATAAATGGTGAAATGCTATGCAGTCCTTGAATATAGATAATCACCTATTATCTAATATCACCTATTATGTAATATTAATGATACTGTTTAGTACATTTGTATTTTACTTTTTCAATTCTTCAACTAAAGACGTTTCTGCAGAGTCCAGATTGCATAAGTTGCATGGGGAGATTAAATCATCTTTAAAGATTGATAACCTTGTAAGTACAGACTACAGTTAAGACAATTTTCATTCTTACATATAGCTTTTAAACCTTATTTGTTTAATGACATAAGTTGACATTTGAAGTTCTCACATTTCAAAGAACAATTTGCTCATAATCTATTTGAACCTAATGTTTTGTAAATGCACACTCTCTCTTTTCTTAGGATGTGAGGAAATGTGTAGTTGCATTGGATGAGTTGAGTTCACTGCATATTACTACTCAACATCTTCAGAGACACTGTGAACTCATAACTACTCTTAAAAAGGTATGATTCATTTTGTTTTGGTCAGCATTGGACAGTTGTCATGTTTATTAATTACTATTGTACACCACTTGAAACAAAAACAACAAACTTAAAGGAACTAAAATGAACCATACCTTTATATTTTCTTTAAAGGTCCGCAGATTCAAAGCCAGCCAGGATGTGATGGACAAAGCCACAATGCTGTATAATAAGTTTAAAAGCATGTTTTTAATGGGAGAAGGCGAGTCAGTGCTCAGTCAAGTGCTCAATAAAAGTCTGACTGAGCAGAGACAGTTTGAAGAGGCCAAGAGGGGAGTGCTAAAACACACAGAGCAGACCAAAGAGCAGAAAGGTAAATAACTGACTGCTACATGCTTGATTTACAGCTTTCATTTACATTTCATTATACTTGATGCAATTGTAATGTAATTGATTTACATCAATTACATTCCATACCAAACTATTACATCAATAATGAAAACAACAACAAAAAGCGCAAGTACTAGACGGCAAATATTAAGGAAAATTCTAATGTAAAGCAGCATTCTGTGGAAATTTGTGCTGTGAAAACGGGGAAAAATACATTTATACAA
>JAOTRC010000004.1:14700791-14714669 GCA_027497675.1 Cyprinella lutrensis
TTATTTTAGTGCTTAGATTAATTTATCTGCCAAGGCAACATTTTATGTATTTATTTTAGTTTTATATAAACATTTTTCATGCATTTTTCAATAATTATAGTTTATTTAAACTTTTTCAAACTTTTTTTTTAAAGTTTCTTTTTTAAAGTTTTTTAAAGTTTATTGCACTTTTGAGATATTTATCTAGTTACCATTGATTTATTACATAGCCTTTAAATTGGGAGGGTAAGGATTATTTTGATGTATGACATATGAAAATGCTCAAAAGGATGACAGCAGAGCATGTAAAAATAGAAAGATATACTCTGGTGGAATTGTTCTATGGCAGGTCATAAAGGGTTAATGCGTTTATGATCGTTCTGCTGATGAAACAATGCAAAATAAATATCTTTCCCAAGACAATTCGGTAGGCGAAATAATTCCAGACAACATATAAGTGATCTAGGAGCTTTATCCAGCATTTTACAGCAAATTACATTGAAAACACGGTTAGTTTATCCCTCACAGCCTCGCTTTCATGCCTGTCATGGCGCTGTTCTGAATAAGGTCCATAATTCGGGAAACAGCCTGTTTAATTTTTATATTTTTACATTGACCTTCATCGTCTCCTCCAAAAATGTTTTTTCTTCTTTCTGATATATCAGAGCGATAATCTACGCGCTCCTCATGAGAAGCAGTTTAATTAACGCTTGTGCGTGTTGAGTTTGGGAATGCTTTGTAGTGGACTAATATTTGACATGTCATGTGGTTTGTATCACTGACTGTAGTTTTGAACAGCAAATGATGTTCATCATTTTCAGGCCCACAGGGATCTGTATTTTACATAAACATCCGGACAGTCGCCCCTTCATAAACCTTTAGACATTTCCTGGCCTTTGCCTGTTTGTTTATTGAATATTGTTGTAATTAAATTACTTTTAATTACATTTTTATAATTCTAATTACTTTTATAATTTGATTATTTTTTCACCCATCAATAGAAATGTTATATACTCCACTCCCTGCAATTACCCCACATATTTCCTCCTAAAAATCAGTAAAAAAAAAGTTACAGATTCTATGTGGGCCTGTTAATTTTTTGTAATACTGGTGTGACACGTTTTGTTTGGCCTTGCTTCCTCACCGCACTGGATTATTCTCTCCATTTCTATCCCTCCCCCGCGGTGGCACAGCGTGAACTCAGCGTCAGGTAGAGTAGCACTGCTCATCGTCTTCTCACTTCCTGTCACTGCCTGCTCTGAAGTTTCCCCTCAGCACTGATCTGGGGCTGGGCTTAGACCTGTCAATCAGATTCACAAATGATAATGATATTCAGAGTACTACTAATGCAGAAACACACTGGCCTCAGATCAGTCCATGGGGACACTTATACTGCCTCTTATAAAACAGTCCCCCTCCCAGCATGATGGGATCGTCCTCCTCCTGAGCTCGGCTGCGCTTCCTGTAGGGACCAAAAGAGGGCAGTGTCTCTTTAAATTCACTAATAACTGTCATTTTGGCCATTATTGGGCAGTGGTGTGGGTCAGGTTTCAATTAATAAATCAAAAAAGTTTGAATATCATGAAAACAAATCTGGGATATTTCACCCTAAAATCTCAAAATTATATTTTGTTTTATTTCAATTTAATATATTATGTTTATTGTGTTATATTATGTCTTAATTCAAGTTAATATTATTTATATACTCCATATTGTGAAAAAAAAAATATTTTTTTATTTTTCCAGTTAAATTGGAGAAATTTTGATGGGAACTTTTTCTTGCTTTTAATTAGTTTTGTGGTTAGTTTTAGTGCTGTTTTTTTTTTACTTTAGTTTGGTACGTTTAATATTTAAATAAAAAAAATTAAATTAAATATCAATTACATTAAGTATAAAATATTAATGTAAATATTTGTTTAGATATTTTGTACTTGGTTCATATTTATAATTTAATATTCAAATAAGAAAAATATTTAATTATTTGTGTTTTATTTATTTTTTATTTTATTTTAAATAATTTTAGTACTTAAATTAATTTAATTGCCAAGGCAACATTTTAATTATTTATTTTAGCTTATGTTTTTTTCATGCAACATATATTTTATTTAAACTTTTTCAATTACTGAAAGTATTTTTATTTTATTTTAGCAATAACACTGATTTAATTTATAATGTAATATTTTAGTAGAGTATAATTTTTTATATTTTATTTTATTAAATTAAATATAAAAATATTTAATTTAATAAATAAATTGGAATTTTGGGGGGTGAAATATGAGCCAGTAGTGTTCATGACTAGTTTTATGAGATTTACACAAATAAATCTTTTTTTTTTTAATTTTTTTATTAAAGTAACAGTAATAACAGGGCCAAGCTTTATTACCAGATACTGACCCACACTCATATATTCACAGCTATGATGTTTGAGGAACCAGCACTGATCAGTCTGGTAATGAACAGCAGTAAAGCATCATGGGATGGATGCCTCATGATGTGATATGAGATGGGAGGATAGATGCTTTGTGCTGCAGTCAGGAGGGAGGCAGATAGCTTCTGTTTTTCCATCCTTGAGTGTTATACAGCAGACACACTCCTTGCATGCTGTGTCTAAAAATATGTGGCTGTCTTCCTCCCCTTGACCTCTCTTTCTCTTACTTTCTCATGCTTTCTTTCTTTCCCCCCTCTCTCTCTCTGTTCTCTGTAGCTATTGTTGAACACGGCGTCTCGCACGCAGTGAAGTTTCCTATGTCTACTACAAAGAGTTTCATTTTTCCGTTGGGCTAGAAACAACAGCAGATGAGTGTGTGTGTGAGAGAGAGAGAGAGTAGAGGAAGAGAGAGAGAGAGAGGAACATGAGGAAGTACAGCCCCCGACACAGGATGTAGCAGACCTTTGTGTCAGTGAGAGTGAATGAGAGGATGACAGCTACAACAGGACCCACAGCAAAACTGACATTTTTCTCAAAAAAGATCAAAAACCGAAAGATGCATTTGCATGGGACTGTCAGCACTTTCCCAGCTCAAAGAAGAGGTTCACGCAAACCAAAAAAAACATTTTTATTCTCTCTATTAAACTCTATCACGATTTCTCTTGCCACAATTCTACACGCCGTGATGCATTACGCTATCATAATTGTGTCGTCATTGAAACTGAGAGAGAGGAAGGAATCTGCAATGTCTGTTTAATCTCTCTAGTGCAGATCACATCACATCACTTCACCAGTTTAAGAGCTCACGCTTTATTCACGCGAACGACTTCAGAAATATCAATTGTGTTTGCGTGTTTAAATGTGGTGTGCAAATGGGACAGTTCAACCACTGATGAAGCTTCTGTTATCGTTTACTCACCCTCGTGTCGATACTAACACAGACACGTGTCTTTGTGACGCAAATGAAGATATTTTTTATATGAACTGAGTGGGGTGAGACACAAGTGCTTTATATGATGAATAGATTTAAGGCCATTGCACACTGAGTCCGAAATTCATGTCCGAAATTTTCGCACGTTAAAAAAAAATTCGCCCTCATGTTATGCCAATCACACGTGCACACCGCCTACGAAACTTGCGTCCGTCAATAAATTAATCGGTTCGTAAATTCGAGTTTTGTTTTTTTTTTTTTTCCTTCCGCAAAGTTTTAATAAATACGCATCGGGCTCAGTGTGGTTTTCACAGAAGGTTTCTGTACATGACGAATTTTTTGGCTGACGAACACAAAAAACGCATATGAAAATTTCTGACCCAAAATACTCAAAAATCACTTGCACAGTGTGATACATTTCCTGCAGTTGTGTACTTACTGTACAATATCCCAAAAGTTCCCGAAGATTTTAAATTCCAATTTGAAATAATGGCTCGTCCCTGTTTATTGTCGCCTGTTAGTGACGTAATATCCGCGTTATCCCTGGTTTCCGCTGCCATAGTAACTATGGTGACAGACGTGGACAACTGGGCTACGTCTAGCGACAGCACGCTCATGCTGTTTTTGTTTCGTTCAAACATTAAGGATCATGGCAAGCAGACTTTGGGACAAAATGAAAACTAAAGCGAGGATCAATATCAGCATGGCGTTTTCGAGATGCCGAGAGCTTCACGTCCGTGACAAACTTCGACTTGACGAGACGCCGCTCTTGCGTTTACTTTATTAGACAGGTAAGCAAATGTACATAAAACGAATCAATGTTATATAATGTTAGCTCAACCTGATGAAATGCTAGAATATGATCAGTTTGTTATTGATATTGATCTAACTTTCTGCTAGTCTCATATAGCAACAAACTAACACATAGAATAATATTGTAACTTTCAACACAATAGAATGCTGTTTAAAGTCCCTGTAAAGTCAATTCTACAAAAAAAGTTCTAAACACATTATAAATGTTACATACGTATTGCTAAAACATATTACAAAGTCTGTGAACTATGAAGTACTGAAATGTGGAGTTAGACCGTTAAACAGATTTTCACCATTGCTATTTTACGGATTGTTTGGGCAGGGCTAAAACAGGGCTTGACAACGCACTTGAGCCCAAGAGCTCGTGGACACGCCCCTATTTGATGACGCACAGAGTCTGATCTCTCCCCATAACACTCCCTCGCATTCACTACACATTCGCATTCACAGCTCAATCGCGAGTGACTGTCAGTACTATTAGTTACTACAGCTGAGCCTACAGTTTTCCAGCTAGCTATGCCTTCGACACGGACATGCATGGGCTATCTGGATGCGATCATGTACAAAACAGATCGGTATCTTCATTTAAATTCCCTTAAAAACGATCACATCAAGAAGAGGTTTTTAGAGAGCCAACCTTGATGAAGAGCTGAGGATCACCGCCAACACCCGCCTCTGTAGTGATCATTTTACACGGGATCGTTATATAAACTTTCCTCAGAGACAACTGATTCACTGGTAATCAGCTGTTGCTGGTGAACGGGGCCCAAACAATCTCAGCGCGATCTCTCTCCCGCCTCAGCGTTCATTCTCCCATCCCGAAAGCAGTATCAGCTAATATCACCGCCAAGCTTTTAGTGGGCGTGGTTTCCATGCAGCCAGCGGACACGCCCCCAGCGTTTGAGAACAGAGATAACTGCTAATTTTTTCAAGATTTTGATAGATTATTTTATGTACTTGACTTTTCTTATCATTCAAATTTGGCTGGGTGGCTAATAACACATTTTTCTGTGGTGTGACACCTCAGAGCATATACTTAATTTTGACTTTACAGGGACTTTAAGGACGTTTTGTGCTTACTTTTCTACAACAGTTCAGCCCTTTCTCATCCTTTAGCGTCACATAGAACACTATATGACAATACGGCGCTATACTATGCATATGGCACCCTTTATCGTTAATATTCACACGAACCCAAGGCGTCATAAATACGTTAGCGTAAAATGAGACTACCCTACCCCGCACCTAAACGCACCCCTCACAGCGCATGTTATATTAACAATATCGGGTGCCATGTGTGTAGTATAGCGCCGTTTTGTCATATAGCGCTCCATATGATGCGATGGATGAGATGATGCAAAGGATGAGAATGCGTTGAACATTTATAGTACTGTATTCAGACATCACTCGACGTCCAATGTTCCAAAATGAAAAGCTAGCTGAGGACCATAGCTCACACACACAGGGACTCTGTTTTGTAGTGGGGTCATGGTTAGGCGAAGGTGGCTGTGGGTCATTTCATCTGGATCTTTTAGCCTTGGCTCCCACTACCACTGCCTATTAAAGCCTTCTCTACCCGCCAATTCATCAGGTACTGGGAGAGCAATGTTGCGGCCACTTACATAAAAAAGAGGTCAGCTCTATACAGGCACAGCTTATGGCGAAGCAAAGACAATTCCATGTCATTGAACGTCACCCTGCCCATTATACTCTCTCTTTGGGACTGTGCTACCTTGATCCACGCCTGAATCTCTTCTGTATGTACACAACCACTCTGGGAGCTTTCGATGGCGTGCTCTCTTTATTGTGGTAGAGTTCCTTTGGGAGGATCCAGGGCCCCTGCTCTTGCCTGCGAGGGGTGAGGCAGTTCCTTCTATCCGTCTCAGGGGGCAGAACCTTAGAGGAGGCTTTCCATATTCACTTGAACCAGACGTCCAAGCACTTCCTCTCCCTTTCACATGTTTCCTCTCTATCAATTTCTCCTTTTTCATTGCATTTTTCTCTCTTGCTTGCTCTCTTTCTTTCTTTCTTTCGTTCTCTCTCTCTCTTCTGTCACTCCCTGCCTTGGAGGCTGACAGACAGACAGACTGATATTATCGGCCAAGCATCTCAAGCTCTGGGGCCCCAATCATTCTCCACAAACAGCCCAGCGCTCCCACCCAGACTCCCCCAGCCCGCCCCTGCCTTTCTCCCCTCTGATAAGGCCCAATATCAGTGACGGAACATATTTTATGTATGAAATGCATCCCACAACAAGCAGTCAAGCATTAGGTTTGTTTAAATAGATGATGTTTATCAGGTATTTTCTTTTTAACAGATAGTTTGACATTGTTCTCTCTCTCTCTCTCTCTCTCTCTCTCTCTCTCTCTCTCTCTCTCTCTCTCTCTCTCTCTCTCTCATACGCACACACACACACACACACACTTTCCATTCCTTCTAAGCATCTTAATATACTGTTTAGTCGGTGGGTTTTTGGATTGGCTCCAGGGATAGATACTCCAGTACTCCGTTATTTTAATTGTGGGTCAGGGATTAGCAGTCCTGCTGCTTGCATCACTGAATAAGACTCTAAAAACTATCTCAGTCAGGAAAGCCTCCATTTTTTTTTTCTCTATTTACAAATCTATTTTTGTGAGCACACCCGTCACAAGATTACGTGCCTCGGATTTTCGCTCGTCAGGCAGATGACACTTTTTCCCTCCTCGGCAGGTTGTTGATCGCATCAGATATTGGATGACTTCCCATTTAGGACTGAGGCAATGGTTGTCAGTTTGTGGCCAACATTTCTGTGATGAATAAAATAAGATCTTAGAAATGCCATAAGACCGTCTGACATAATAGTTTGTGTGCGCATGAAATTCAAATTCCCTCTTTCACTTAAACAGCAGATGGTTCAAGGACTGGTTTTCTTGAGAAAGTAAAACACTTTCAATTATGGGCCTTGACTAACTAGGTTATATAACTTGTCCATTGTCCATCTAATATTTACATATTTTATTTAATTTGTCCATATAATACTGTATATAAATACATAAATGCATATACCGACATACAGACACAAAACTGTGCAAAAGCCTGTATTGTAGGTTCATTGTTCTTCTTCCTTTTGCCATCAGCTAGACAAGTTCAAAAAGGTCAAGCTTTGCACTGCTAGCATTGTTAGCATGTTTAGCGCTGTCCCCTTGGGCCATACAGATTTTCAGAGTATACATCAAATGGGACCAGGCTCCCAAAATACTCTGGGGGGTATATCACAAACCCACACGAAACCAACGCACACTCAAAGCACACACACTGGTCATTACCATAACAAGCCAGTGTGTTTCTGCAGATACACTTGTTTGGGTTATGTGGGGGGTACAGAGGGGCGACGGGTCCCCAGCTTTATTTCAATAACAACAGACAGACACAAGGGCCACCTCGTCAGGCTTTAAATCACATGGCAGCGTCCTGATCTGCTGATAAGCAGCAGATGCTAGTGAGAAGCCAACGGCATGGACGCACAGGGCTCTTCATTTTGTTTGCATTAGTTATTGAAAGAAGACACTTGCAACTCCACAAATGACATTATAGACTAACTATATACTATCTCTGACAAAAGCTTGCACTTTTAGGGGGGAGAGAATGAAGGAGAGAGAGAGAAAGAGAGAGAGGAAAGCTCTATTAATGAGTCAGTAAACTCACTTGGGACAATGACAGATTTTTTTTCCACTATCTTTTAATGTTTTTTTTATATTTTATTATTACATATAAGAATACGCCTTTTTGATGATGATCATTTCTTTCATATCTGACTAATCAAGCAGAAAAACAACATACAACAAAATTATTATATTATAAAGTACCCCTGCAGACCCTCACGACTATGTCAAAGTCAGTAAATCTCTTAATTTATCAGATATATTTTTTTTAAGATTTAAGGTTTCAGAGTGACCTACTGTATGGATAGACACAAACACACAAATTAACAACGTTTGACCTTATTTTTTTCCTTAAACTTTTTCAAAGCCATATGGCAACAACATGAACGCAATGGAAATGTATTTATCTTTTATTTCTCATAATATTTTATATTGACTGTGAACACATGATCTGAAAATCTGGGCCACACTGCACAACATGTTGGGGTAACAAAGCAGTCATGCACTGTGATCAACGCTCCTTCCCTTGAGAGCCCTATGTGAGGTGCAAATTACACAAACACACTAAGCAAACACGCTCATCTCTAGTTTACACAGGTAATCCAGTGTTTCCAGAAAATCAGTATTTAAACTGGCAGATCAAACAGTGCTCATCTCTTTGAGACTAAATACACATACATATAGTTGTTTAAAAGGCCTTGATTACATATGCTAAACGTGGCTTAGCCGCGGTGGCTGGGCTCCTCCAACAGGAGAGGCTGTTGTGAGTTTACTGGAGAAGTTGTAAATATGCGCTAACACTTTTAGCGGTAATCCCTCCACACAAAGCCTGGCAGAGATTAGGAGCCGGTCGCCTGACAGAGAGAGAATCCTCCACCACAATCACATTTTAGCCTCTGCTGAGAGCTGGAGAGGGCATACAGCCCACGCCACTGATATCGCCAATCGTGTGAGGACGAGAGCGAAGAAAAGCAACAATCCCAAAACCGCTTAGAAGAAAAAAGGAAGGAAAAAAGAAATAAGCCATTGCCATCAAACTGTTTGTGTACTAGCTGCCATCTTTCAGCGGAGCACAATCGGTCACCCCAGCTGATTTATTTTACAGTACCGACTTATTTTGATGAAGGAAGCAGCTGTTCTGTCCAATTAAAACACTGCTACTGCAACACCTCTCCACGACATGACCTTTTGAACTAGACATTGGCCTCGTCCATGAATTTCAATGCAAATGTAAGCAAACTGCTCGATGCCAGGCCCGGCTGACACATTTGAGGGGACTTTAAGCAGCGAGAAGGAGCGAGAGCCAGCCGCAGCCCCGGAGCCCTCCACATGAATAGACCATAGAAGCCGTTTCATTTGAAAAATCTTCCACTCTGCACTTGGCTGAACCTGCAATAAAAGTTGATAATTGAGAAGCAAGAGGGAAGGATCACTATGCCTATGAAAAAAAGAAGGGGGTGGAATAGAGGCCCTGGCTTATGTTTAATACAGTTTAACTGATATTTAATATTTTGTGCTTTCTCTCTCTTTCTCTCCCTTTGTCCACATTAAAATACTTCAAAAAGAATTCTAATGAAGTGGAAATTAAAAGGAGCGTAGATTGGGGTTGGAAAGAGAGGCTCCTAATCCCGCTATCTCTTAATAATTCAAAGTCTCTTTTATTTTCTGAATAAAAAAGCGGAATTAATCTGGCGCTGTGAAGCTGTCCTCTCTTCTCACTGTTTAAATAAATCCCCGCTCGTACATTAAACGCAAGGAGGCCGGCGCTGGCGTGTAGCCAAGCTCTGTGTCAATTCCCTCCTGCCTCTTTTTCATTCTCTCCCAACCCCTTTTTATTCCCTTTCTTTAGCTTTTTGCCAGAGAGAGACCTGGGAGAGGAGCCGCGCCACCGGAGAGTCCCTATCTCTAGAACCTGCTCAGCACACGGCCCTATCGCAGCCGGCTAAGACCACTTAGCAACGGCTGGCGGAAGGCACCCGTAGGAAACTTTGTGGAGATATTAGGACACTGGGAAGCCTAATGATATATTACAAAGGCATTGTATGAGAAAAAGAGATGGCCAATAATAGCCTGACTGAGAGTGGCTACCCCGGCTGCTTGCAGAGGAGAGGGGGAACTTCAGGAAACTCTGCTTGTTAAGCTTCATCATGGGCTGGAAATGAACACCTCAGTTTTTGAGGCAGATTAATAGACAGTCTGTGATCATGGTAGCACTGAACTGAACAAACTCGACTGTAGTCATTTTTTATCTTCAGAACATAAAAGGTATACTACTGACTGGTATAGGAACACCAAAGTCATATTGAAAGGAACACCATGCAAATGTTTTTTAGTTAGGTTAGTTCATTTTACACAAATAAAAACGAGGCTGTGATACAGTCTGATCAGTGTGTTGTGTGCCTTGGTAATGATCAATGATACAATGTTCAACATACACATTCAAAGTTATGTAAACATGGATTTAGAGATTGAATTTAAAAGCAGAGCCATATTTTTGAAAGAGCAATTTATGGTGACATTATTAGCAAGTGAGTGAAGTAATGCCAAAACTGTATGATTATAGCTGTCAACTTCTTATCTCTGAACCACTATTGTTATGCTACAACACTTTAGGCGTCTCACAGGATGGGGCTGTATACATTACGTCCTCTAAGCACTATGCACTGAGATGATGTTGCATTCTAGCAAAGTCTGTCTATGCTGAGATATGCCACAGTCTCTGCTCAGAATCCAGAACATCTGCACAGATATTCCTCTGTCTGATCCAAGATCAGCAGCATTCCTAGCCCTTTGTGATGGGAGATTTACAAAATCACTTCCTTTCCCTTATGTTACACACTCATTGGCTCTGAATTCGTAGTCTTGAGCCGTGTTAAGACAGTCTCCTTGGAGAAAGCAGCTTCCGCACAAACAAAAGCAGAGAAATACGTATCCATTCCTCTGCTGTGACTTATTCAGAAAGAGATGTCTTCAAAGATTTTAGTCTGAAACTTTACTTTACAAAATAAGGAAAGTAGGACAGAATATTTTTCAAGCGAATCCGAGTAAATATTTAATCAAATTCCATGACGTATCCCGCACTTCTTTTTCTCTATATTATATCTTGTGACTCGATGAGATAAATGAGGAGGAAAAATCTTCTCCTTATTCATTTCTCTATTTTTTGGAGGAAATAAGCATCTTGATCTGTTGAACCAGACTGAAATGAGATTGACATGGCAGGCAAGAGGTTAGGTCTGTTTAAACCCCACCACTCTCTCTTTTCATCAGCCTGTATTGCTCCTCACAGAAATATCTACTTTGCGCCTTATCAAATGAAAAAAAAAAATCATACAGGGAGAGGGGGATAGAGTGAGGAATAGACAGTGCCTACAGGGAAAGTACAAAGGTGTGTCTGAAGATCCCCAAAGGCAACATAAAGTCATTTTCTGTGAAGGTGTGCTATTTTTATTTATATCTTTCCCTCGCTCTGTTTCATCATACATACTGTTTGGAGGGCTATCATTATGCCAGACGGAGAGCTGGGGTGAAAATCATTTGCATTACTACCCTGACTGTCTGACTCCAGGCGCTTTGCCATGATACTTTATCCCAAACCATTCAGCCAACCATTATCACTTTGCCCCCACTCTGTTGTACCTCCCTAACACACACACATAGACAAACACACGCATGCATCCAGCCTTATCGGAAGCATCTCCTGCAACACTGGCACAGATGTACAGGAGGGACAAGTCTGTGATGAGTGGAGGGAGGGCGGGGGTCCATGGTTGGGGGGGTCCTTTGCGTGTAATTGTCCTGGTGAGCACTCAATACCATCTTAAAGCAAACAGGCAATCTCCAAAGCTGCGCATACAGGGAGGGAAATACCCTGTGGCTATGAGGACCCTAATAGGAAGCCCTTTCTCCGTTAGATAAATGGGTAAAGTTCTTTTTATTTATCCTAGCCGTCTGTTTGGGACTGGGGCTATTAAAGCACAGCAATGCTATTTATCCCTCCAAAAAGGATTGGTCCCACACAGGGCTGAGGGCAAGAAAGGAGACGATAGGGGCGAGAAGGAACGGCGGCCAGTATAAATTGGCAAAATTGCTAGGTCAAACTGTTTATCTTTTTTATTCCCATGTCTCTCCTTTTCTCTAACACTCTTCTTGAACCGTCCTCTCCATCGGCATTCTCCTCCCTCTCTGTCCATTTACCTGTTGTAGACCATCTCTCGACTCTTTTCAGCCTCTTTTCTTTCCATCGGGGGAACTTTTGAGATGCTGACGCGTGTGATTATGTAGAGCCTGGCATAAATACAGCGGAGCTCGCAGAGGTAGAGTTGTCCACTCTGTATTTGTCATTGTTGGATAAAGGTGAGCTGATGGCAAGTTTCAAAGGCAGATAAAGCACCTGCAGCCACGTGCGTTAATCTCCCAACGCTCACCTAACAATGGATCATCCCCGGCCAGCTTCCCCTTGCTTAACATATCTCCCGCTCTTGTCTTATCCACCGTGTAAGGGTGCTTCCTAAAGCATGCCATGTCAGCTTATCTGAAGAGCAGGAGCTGCTCCCTGAAAAGAAACCCTGTAAGCACTCCTCACCCCCAATCATTAAAACAACACACTGGGAAATGTCAATGCACAACTCAGCCAGACCTTTTACACATTGTTCAGAAAGACCAGAACAATTCGAGAGCAATTGCAGGGGACGTAGGAGCCAAAGGTCTCTTGTTAAATGCAGGGCTCTGTCTGTCTCTCTGTTGGAGAGGGGAGTGAGGCACTGCTTCCAGATAAGGCCAGACAGAAGTTGTGGTTGGAGGGCGATTGGAGTGTTTGTCCTCTCTTGTGTATACCTGTGGTCTGTGAACATCCTGATGTGAAGAACAGAGGATGCACGCTTCCTCCCGCCACCGAGATAACGCCGTTACAATGAGGCCAGCAGGGTTCAGAATATAAGAATCGGTTCACTTTTTATAAAGTTGAAAGTCTACACCTCTTGATTCAAATTTCATCTTTTTTGGACAAATTTAATTTGAATCATGCTTTCTTGCATTTAAGAAAGATGTTCAAGTGGATTATTTAAAAGGTATTCTCAATTCAAGTCTGAATCTTTTGAAACAATTGTCCTACAGGTTTTGATGACACAATTTCCTGTAAAGAGTCTCACATTCGGAATTGGACTGTAACTAAATAGCAAAAACCAATGGTGAGCCTGTCTAAAAACATTGCAACAAATTTTTAGGAATAAATGCGGACTATTTGCTCTTGTGGGTCTCATCTTTCCCCCCTAAGTTGCAGCATGAGTGGGAATTCTAATGTCTGTCTTAGAATCCCTCACTGGTGGCAGAGGTGAAGGAGGATCGGGCTAGTAGAGTAGCCATGATGAATGACTGTACTGATCTGATGCCATCTATTTCTGTGCTACCATCCAAGTGGGAATGGCCATATCAAAGAAAGCCTGTTCTTTCTCATCCCCTGTGGAGGAATTCCTTCTGTACTCTGGCATGATAATGAGCTGGGCCTCCTTCAGGCCTCAAACACCTGATTGAGTCAAGCCCTGGTAGTGCCAAACACACTCAGGGAATTACATACTGGGGGATGTCGTCCAATTGGGCCAGACTCTCCTTCAGTAGGAGGCATTTACTTGGCTTGCCTACTTTGGCAGGGGATGGCGATGCCTCTTTTCTCGCACACTCTCACGGCAAGAACCCTGGCTGGCCCCATGTTGGACGACACACAGTAGACAGCGACCGGATGACGGTGGGGAGAGGGAGTGCAGTCGTTGAATTTACAAAAGAACACAACATAGATTTGTTTCAGCAAATCTTCTAGGAGGTTAGTGGTAAATGGCCCAAATGTTGCCATGCTTTCGCATACAGTAGATGCTCTTACCACACAGTATTCTAGTCTGTACTTTCCTCCTTGCAATGCAATGATCCCATTTTAAGATGGTAGAAAAAATGGTGACACAAAGCAAGCTCCAACATCCCTTTGCCAAGCAAGTCTTTAATTCCTCAGAAACAAAGCAACTATATATCACACGAAATACGTTCTGAGGAAACTATTTTGCAAATCGCAATTACGTTACATGCCAACATATAAG
>JAOTRC010000004.1:14789918-14800655 GCA_027497675.1 Cyprinella lutrensis
AATGCTTTGCTGCATACCTCGGTTGTAACGAGTGGTTATTTCAGTCAAAGTTGCTCTTCTATAAGCTTGAATCAGTCACTCTGACCTCTAGCATCAACAAGGCATTTTCGCCCACAGGACTGCCGCATACTAGATGTTTTTCCCTTTTCACACCATTCTATGTAAACCCTAGAAATGGTTGTGCGTGAAAATCCCAGTAACTGAGCAGACTGTGAAATACTCAGACCGGCCCGTCTAGCACCAACAAAAATGCCACGCTCAAAATCGCATAAATCACCTTTCTTTCTCATTCTGACATTCAGTTTAGAGTTCAGGAGATTGTCTTGACCAGGACCACACCTCGAAAATGCATTGAAGCAACTGCCATGTGATTGGTTGATTAGATAATTGCATGAATGAGAAATTTAACAGGTGTTCCTAATAATCCTTTAGGTTACTGTAGATTCAAGGTTGAAAGAGCTATGATCATGGACCAAGTATCTGTTTTGGTCATTCAAGAGATCTTGAATTCAAATATCATCTGGTAAAGTTTTGACAATAACACTTTCACAGCTTTTCAACAAAAGTGACAATAATGCAAGGCAACCAACTTTGGCTTGAGATGTGAGCCTGCCGTTAGAGTGCCGAGAACAGCATAGTTAATAATCATTTTCATACATCTTTTGTAATACTTTTATCCATTTATACTAAATCATTCCTTATAATGTGCAGTCTTTATGGATGGACGGACAGACGGTGAGACAGGCAGAGAAACATACAAGCAGATATTCTATGTGTGATGTGATTTATGTTATGATTACATTATAATACCAAGCAATGTTGGTTAAAGTAAAGCAGACTAAAGTAAACTGCAGGAAAAAGCTGAAATAGTTCTAAAAAAAAAATAATTTTTCTACTTCAATCAGCTGCTGAATTATAGACATCTCAACAGCATCACTATACAGGCATAAAACGCTACAGGAATGAATATTCATTGTGTCATTGTCTTGTATGCGTTTTTGAGACAATATCATGCCTGATATACACAGCGCTGATTTCTTTTTAGACAAATCTGAACATTTGTTTACACAAGCTTTTGTTTTAGCCATTCTTTTGTTTTGTTCTGACAAAGAGAAATCTCGGCTTGAAATCCAAACCAGGAAACTCATGCTTAAAGATTAAGTTGGTCTTTATAATGAGGTGGGTGACGTTAATTGTTCTGAGGATCTTTTTGGTTGTTGTTTTTTTCATTCCCCTCTAATTCCAGACAAATATCTGACAGTAGCTTTGCATGGCAAACCTGTTTAATGAATGACTAATCCCACAAGGCGCATTATGGCAAAACTGTCACACATCGTATTGTGGCAATTTTAAGTTGATTTTACATTATCATCCTCTGGTAATACTCAAATATTTGGATTTTCTTTAATGCAGGGGCTTTTTGTGGGAAGGAAACAGCAGTGAACTAAATCTGGTCCCCCCCTCTCCTCCTTTGAATCCCCACCCAGTGTCGAGGCAGGGCTGGAATGGCTTCTTTATGGGGCTGACAGCTTCAAGGCTCTACTATTCCCATCAAGACCGCAAACAAAAGGGTGAGCTGATCTTCTTTAAGCGCATTCACGTCATGTTCACACCACATTCAGCCAGTGTAAACCGCAAGTAATATCATGGTATTGTGTGCATGTTGTAAATCACACAGAACAATGGACGAAGAGGAACAATCACACAGTATGGCATCATCATCCATGCTGTACAGAGGCCAAGATCTAGGAACACTGAACCAAACTCTCCACGAATGTTGGGAAACTCTCATTGTGCTCATATTTATTGTTTTTATCTGCAGGGTTGGTTTCTCCATTTATATGTCTTCTTTTCTCTCCTGTGATCTGAATGGAGGACATTTTATGTTTGGCTTCTCTGAATGAGGGCCCTTCTGAAAGGAATTTTGGTGTGCTAGTATTTTCAAGGCTTCCTCAATAGCTTAACCAGATGTAAAGGGATAGGTTTTACGTATCCACTTTTTCCAGTTTTCTTCAGCAAAATACGCGAGAGGATATTATGAAGAATGTCATGGTCCATACAACATTGGACACAATTGACTTTCATTATAGACTCAAATAAGACATTTTTCAAAACATCTTTGTTTCACAGAAGAAAGACGTGTTCGGAACAACAAGAAAAAATACAGAATTTTTATTTTAAGTGACCTCACCAGAAAGACCATGCTAGTCCCCTACCTAGCTATGCTATACTACAAAACCAGCATTAAACCTTATTTCACGAGTTCACACATACAGTATTAAATCCGACATAGTAATTTATGTGTATGGGGCGTGCTGTCCGGGAGAATGCTCTGAGCTCGAAATTTGGCCCAAACCCAGAGTACTCTCCCTTTTACTGGGATAGAAACCAGCCGAGAGAGAGAGGAGATGGGGTGGTGGAGGGACGGTGGAGGGAAACTGTCATGAGACAGAAGTGAGGGAAGGATATTTTAATATCAGCTTCCTCTTGTATTGATTGGTTGATTACCTGAACATGCTCCTCCTGAACTTTGTCACATAAAACTTATTTATTTTCAGTTAGAATGGTTTTTAACTGGTGTGTTGAAACCCAAAAATTGATCAAAAGCCATAAATCCAACCTAATTCTACAATATTTTGCTTTTGGTCACTAATTCTATTAATTTAGAACTAACTGATATGACTAAAGGTTTAATTAAATACAAGAATATACATGCAAAGCAAAATGTGTTTTGTGCAGTGAACTGCGCTAGTCTTTAAAATTCAACAAATATTTAGGCACCAAACACTATTGTTAGGCGTATAGTAACATTTATATGTTTATTTATTAATATATCTTTATTTAAATTTCTTTATATATTCTATAAATTACTCTTAAATATTAATTTATTTTATATAGACTGTACTAATTTTCATTTTAATTGTAAATATTTTTTAAACAGGGCTAAGTGTTTCTGAACTCTGAAATTTAAGTTTTTTAATTGACACATGTAAAATGGCCTACTTATACATGTAAATGCAGGTGGTCAATTGTCAATGTACTTAAATGTGTTAAAAATCACGTTGCAGATTACTGAAGATTATCGAACTGGCCGTGACTTACAATAATCAGTTTACTCTTAAGTCAAAAGAGCCATCATAGGCAATCAAACCCTTGAAACATTAATCAATGAAAGCTATGGAACACATTTGTCCAGTTCCTACTCGTATACAAATAAGCTAATAGCTGATGCTGGACAAGCAAGCTTTTTAGACTGAAATGATCCGTTCTGTCCAACCTCCCACATTCCCACTGTGATACTGTGACACAAGGCTGAAACAGCAATTTCTGCTGTCTGCACTTCTGAGGAAATTTTGCCTAAATCCCTCTACAATAACCAATTTGAGGTCATTATTTTTAGTACTGCTTCAAGGGAAACTGTGACACCTAGTCTTTGTCTCCCTTGGTTATTCCACGGACAAATATTTCCAAAACATTCTCCATTTTGAAAAAAAAAAATAATAATAATAATAGAAAAAAGCATTAGGGTATAATTAGGGTGGAGAGAAACCTTAAGAATGCACTGAACTAACACATTTAAGTAGTGTTAATGCGAACACATTTAAACAGTTTAAAATTGCACCCATTCTTGTCACAATGAGCATTTAAAAGAAGCCTTGAACCCCTTAGTTAATACAAGCATAGAGGAGAAAGGATTGTGGTGAGCCAACTGGCAGCACAGGACTAAGCAATTCTTGAATATTACTGACCCAGCATTTGGAAATACTGAACACAAGATGGCAAAAAAAATATGCTTTTTTAGTCCAGAAATCCTTTCACCCCCTTACATTCAACTGATCAGATTAAGAGAGAGGTTTAAGAAGATTTGGACAAAAACTTCAATGCAATGGAAGGGGGAGTGGAAAAAGGTGGAGGGGGAGAACATTTTGCGATTCAGTAGCCCCAGGCAATTCATCATAGAAATTGAGTTTCTAATGCAGCATCTTGTGAATCCCTTTTGCTCTGTCAACGTTTTAATACATTACATAGAGAAATTGTAAATCATGTTATAAAAAGGCCACCGAAAGCTGGCACTAACTGCCCCCCCTTAACTAACTCTTTCATTTCTTTCTCGCTTTCTTGCTCTATACATCTCGCACTCACACATACCAGCACTCTCCATACAGTGGTAGATCTGTTGAGAGGAGAAAAAAACCCTGCTGCAGGCCTTGTTCCTTACAAGAGAAAAGAGATTCTAAATCTCATCGTGCCTGTTAAATTGTGATTTGAAGAGAGCCGAGAGTTATGGGCCTTGACAAATTCTGTGAGCCGAGTTTGTTTCTTTCCTTTTCTTCACTCTTTACCGTCCCTCACACTACTGTCTGTCGCAAAGAGGGACAAAAGCAGACAAAAGAAGATGGATATACTAGAGGACTCAAGTCACCACTCAAGAAAAGCTGGTGAACATATTCACTCTAGTACTAATTCTTTTATAAGATCATGGAAACCGAAGTGTATGACTAAACTTTCTCTTTGCTTACAATCCAAACAACGCATGTGTGCTTTCGCTGCAGTTTAGCTCATTTGTGGCATTCATGGGTTCAAAACACCAACAGGGGATCTGAGACATGGTTTGTCTATCAGGAAACTGATGTAATATGTGGATATACAATGTATGAATGATCTCTGTTTACAGAAGAGCATCCATGATAAAGGAAAAAGTTTTTCTTCAGAAAAACTTTTCTAATTCTTTTAAAAAAAATGTTTAATAATCCGAAACACTTTACCATCAAGCAAAAAGTATTAACACATTTTAATGTGTACATACCTGTACTTGTCTAATTGTTAAATATAAATAATGTGAGATAATGAAGCCTTTATACACTACATTTCCCATGATTCTTCACCTGCACACCTTTCTTAATCACGACACTAGTCTGCCATAATGCTCATCGACTCTCCATAAAAGCCAGCACAACACACACAGGGGTTACCTACTTACTTGTTTCGTATTCCCATCCTGTACTCCATTGATCTGTGTTCCTGATTCCCTGGATTCCTGTCTCCACCATTATCGTCTGTTCAGGTCCTGAAAATAAGAGACATTATTATTATCATCATCTTCAGCAATTATCAATGTGTGTGTGTGTGTGTGTGTGTGTGTGTGTGTGTGTTGCAACACTATATATTGAAATGTGTAATGACTTTTTTTTAATTACCTAAAAACTAGGCCTATATCAAAAAGTGAAATTGTAAATGTATATAGCAATATATATTGTTATACACACCACACACAGTTACTATTACAACAATCAAAATGATCGATTTGACTATACTATTTATTTAAAATAAATAAACTGTATAGTAAAATATACCAGAATCAGTGAAGTAATTGACAGTCTTGAAGCAATTGTAACCTTTATCTGGGACTTCATGGCTGCATTTGGAGTCAAAACTCTGTCAGTAAATCTGTTATTAATATGCAAGTGTTATAATCTTGTCTTGAATGGGCAGCCGTGTGTAAGGGGGAGATTTGGGAAATCAGACATAAGTTTCAGACAAGAAAACGGTCAACCCTCTTAATCGCATTTGAAATTACACATTTCATATTGATCAGTGGAGCGTGGAGCTGTCACAGAATATTACATATCTTAACATCCTACCATTAAGATGCCACTTCAGCTGACTGCATTGCTTACTGTACTTATAATCTTTATTAATCTTTTTCTTAATTGACACACTTCATCTCCCCCAGATTTCAGAGATGATACTACACACCTGAGAAGATGTGCATTTGCTACATGTGGACATTGACATTAGCATGCTAATATATGAATCAACAAATGTGTATATGTTTGTATATGTGTGAGTGTATTTTTTTTTTATTTGCATTAGACGCATATGTGCATAATCTAAGTTCTCACTGTGACCAGCTGAACACTCTTGCTGCCTCTCAGGAATCATTAGCTGGCTGACTGTTCAGGTGCAGCGAGCTCTGCCACACAGCTAAACTTTATTTAATGCTTCAGGAGGCTGTTTCACTATGGGTCTCATGTGTAACGAAAAAGTAATCTCAAGGTGACGAGAGGAGAGCCGCAAAGACGTACCTCTCCTTCATCTCCATCCTGCCAACCTCCCTGGAGCTCTTGCCTGTGTAAAGGCGATACCTCTGAGAGGCACAAGTTATGACCATCCCAGACCTGAACACTGCAGAACACTGCTTTTTAAACAAATGCCATACTCGGACTGTTCTCTCAATAAACCACGGCAAACAACAATTATAATTAGTCTTGTTTTTGAAGAAGAATTACCTAAGAAGTAGGAACTACTTCTGTGGAACACAAAAGATATTTTGATTTTGGTTGCCCCACAAGTAAATATATACAAGACAGGTATCGACACAAATTACACGATTTAATTCGATTCGATTCTATTTTGAATAACTTTTTCAATTATCAGTCAATTGGGATATATATATATATATATATATAGTATATATTTACAGTACAAATTTTCATTTTTTCCAAGGAAAAAATATCTCAACTAAAGTAATGTTAAGGGATCCCAGTCAAGTATATGTGACATGGTTAAACTAATTGTTTAGAAACTTATTCATGGTATTATCTTTAATTTCAATTAACTCAATTTTTGTTTTGTTTTTGTTTGTTTTTTAAGTTAAACCAGTACTCTATTGAGAGTTAGTTAATATAGTTGCAAAGTTACTTGTTAGTAGTTTCAAAAGTGGACCATCGAAATAAAGTGTAATCTATGTTCCCTTTCGTAGTCACTTCGAGTAAAGTCGAAATGACGACGTAATGGGGGTTTCGCTTAGAAGCCTATAACCTTTGAGTGTTAAAAAACGAGCCAATTGCAAAGAAATGCCATGGGTCTGCGGAAATAGCGTAACTCTGCATCTCCTTGTGGGTATTTAAGGAAAAATGTTGGCAGAATGCAGACATGTTTCTGTTTCGGAACCAAAAGATCCTCTTTACTCCTGCAAGTCTGATTTCTCTGACTGTCATCGAGTGTTTTCAAGATGAGCAGCTCTCTAGTGTGTTGGTGCAAACGCGATTTTCCAGCGAGATTCACATTATTACCTGCTGATCTGTGCAGTGGTCTGCATCCAGCGTGTGTGTTTCTCACTGGTTACTTCAGCGCAGGTTGCTGAGCGTCCTCTCACAAAAGCCATGTCTTTTTCAAGATGTCTCGCCCGTGTGTTTCTAGGTGTGGTCGTGCCATTTCTCCCTCTGATGGGTATGTTTGCTGTCTTTCGTGTTTGGGCTTAGAACACGCTAAGGCAGCTTTCATGGAAGAATCATGTTTTCACTGTGGGAACATGACCATCGCTGCGCTTAGATCAAGAATCCATGACCTTATTAGAGGTAGAGTCCCCTCTGACACATCCCAATCTACCCCTTCCTCCAGAGGTGATCTGAGGGTTACGGTGTGGAATACTGCCCCGACTATGCTTCCTCGGGCCACACCCCCCTTTACCAGTGCAGTAACCCACAAGTTCCTTGGGTGCTGCCGGGGGGCCCGTCTTCATATGTGCCTCGCGTCTCATTCGGGGTTTCGGGTTTCAGAGGAGGATATGATGTCGATCGCCGCATGGCAAGGTAGAACTGACAGCTATGATCTCCCGGGCCACCGCGAGTATCGGGTTAGGGTAGAAACCTCCACCCTGCCCTGAGCGCTCGTGGTTGCATGATTGGTTCTTGGGGGCTGCATGCGCTGACTCTTGTGGTAGAGCTGACCAAGGGCTCTTTGATGAGCTGCGTGCTGCCCAGGGCCGCGCTCTCCGAGCGACGAAGGTGACCGCACGCTCCCTTGGTCAGGTGATGTCCACAGTTGTGGTCCAGGAACGACATCTGTGACTTGATGAATGACAATCCTGAACGACAACCCTGACCGATATGCAAAATGCTGAGCGAACTTGTCTGCTCAACACTCCCATATCCCAGGCAGGCCTATTTGGTTGCACAGTCGATTCGCTGCAAAAGTTCTTGGCTGCCCAGAAACAGACTGAGGTGATTAAGCATATACAGCCCCAACGGTCAGCTGCTGCCTCTACCCAGCTGCCAGCTCAGTCCACTCAGTCTGTTTGCTGCCAAGGATGCCCCTCCCGCTCGGCCCCAGCAGCAGCCTTTACCTGGGCCATGCCGTGGAGGTGGTTGCAGGAAGGTGTCCTAATCCGCTCAAGCCCTGCCACCCGCTAAAAACCAGGCCAAGAAGCAGTCCTGATTTGGACAGCTCAGAGATGGGCAACAGTTTTGTCATGGAGGTGGAAGCAGGGCCATTCCTTCCCCCGGTGGAGAACCGGGGAGAATCTTTTGTTGCACCCCAATGTGGTTAATAACAGAATTGACTCACTCATCTCTGAGCCCCCAGAGTGAGCGGACGACAGTGTGTGCTGCTTACAAGCCTTACCACTCGTGTTGCTTTTCATGTTGCTTCATATGAGACTGCATCAGCATTGGCTTTGCTATCGAGTCCAGAGTTGGGCATGGCAACAAGGCACGCTTCGAGTACCAGTTACTCCAACCTGACGTCAAAACCTTCACCCCTTGGTCAAACCTCAGCTCCCATCTGAGGTCGCTTCGTGCTGTTTAAATTCCAGGAGACCTGAACTGTGCAGCCGACGACCTCTCACAGATTCAGCCTCTCTCCGGTGTATGGTGAATCCATCCCTAGTCGGTTCAGCTGATTTATGAACAGTTCGGGGATGGTGAGGTAGATCTGTTTGCTTCCCATGAGTCCATGACTCTTCCCATTGCAGCCTGTTTTATTCCCTGACCGAGGGCATGGATGCACTTGCACTGTCGCACAGCTGGCCGCAGGGCCTCCGCAAGTATGCGTTTCCCCCAGTAAGCCATCTCACATAGACCATGTACAAGATCACGGAGGATGAGGAGCAGGTCATTTTGGTTGCGCCCCGCTGGCCCATCCGGACATGGTTCTCCGAAGTTGTATTCCTTGCAACAGCACCTCCCTGGCCAATTCCTCGGAGGAAGGACCACCTTTCTCAGGGACGGGGCACCCTATGGCACTTGCAATCTTTGGAACCTCCACGTATGGCTGGCTCCTGGATGGGATAAGGTAGGTTTGAGTACCCTCGCACCAGCAGTGGTGACTACAATCACTTCCGTTAGAGCAGCTCCACGAGACTTGCCTATGCATTGCACTGGAACCTCTTTGTCAATTGGTGCTCTTCTCACCTAGAAGACCCCACTATATGCCCGATCAGTGTTGAGACCTCGGCCTTGATATGTGCCCAAGGTTCCTACCACTCTTCAGGACCAGGTAGTGAATCTGTAAGTGCTACCCCCAGAGGAGGCAGACCCAGCCATGGCACTGCTCTGTCCAATACGCGCTCTCCATGCCTATGTAGACAGGGCACAGTATTTCATGACCAAGCACCAGCTCTTTGTCTGACATGGTGGGAAGCTAAAGGAAAAGGCTCTCTCCAAGCAAAGGTTGTACCACTGGATAGTGGGTGCCTATTACATTTACAAGATTCTATAATCTCTGAGTGGAGCCAGTGTCCTCTTGTGTACTCGCTTCAACTAGCCAGTAACTTGGATCCGCTCAGATGTCTTTGCTTGCTCGCCATTCCACTCCACTGGATACGTGCAATATTTTTCTCAAGTGAGTTTCCCTGAGAAGCCCTGGGTTCCTCCAGCACTGTTGACGTCATCGCCAAATTATGCCCCGGCTTTCGCAGTCGGCTTGGTGCCTCCATGTGCATGGTCCCCCCACTGGGTGCCCCCCACGTATGTATTTCACTGTAAATTGAAAGATCAAGATTAAAAAGCATCAGCTAAATGAATAAATGTAAATGTATGAATGGATACATTACATCTTCCTGCCACTTCCGCTGTTCCTCTGGACGCCGAGCTCAGTTATAGCTCCTCAGCAGGGAAAAATGTCTGCATTCTGCCAGAATTCTTCCTTATATACCCACATGGTGGGGCGGAGTTACGCTATGCAAATTCTACAGACCCATGGCATTTCTTTGCCACTGGCTCATTTTTTAACACTTGAAGGTGATAGGCTTCTATGCGAAATCCCCATTTCATCGCCACTTCGACGTAACGTCTCCGTTTCCTACTCAGGAAATGAGGGTTACATAAGTAACTGAGATGTTTCCACTCCAAAGAGTTTATTTTTTTAAAAAATAGTATTGACTTTAAATGGTGGCTTTTCTAAAAATCAGTTTTCATGATGGATTTATTCAAACATACATTAAATATTGATGAACAGGTTATAATTATTATGTACTAAAGTGTATTTTGGAAAATTCTTCTTTCTAGAGGTTATTGTTCTTGCTACTTAATGAGTTTATGGTCACGGAATGGCTTCTCTGAAATAAATATATCAAACACTATATAATCATGGCTGATTTGTCCCCTTAAACATTTGCTCTATCTTTTTGTATATCCCATTAATTTTCTTATGGAGGTCATATTTGACAAAGAAGATCACAAGTGTAACCATTTTAAAGACCATTGAGCCTTTTCTAATCATGTCCACATTTTATATTACAAGTGCAACACAAGTCACCAACATTCCAATGGGGATCTTCGCCCGTGACGTCACGACACGGTTACATGTGCTCTGGTTGGCAGAAAAGTAATGGCCCTTTGCCGCACAGTATTATAAAGTCATAATTTAACTCAAGGATTGGGTACTGTACAGTCAGTGTATCATCTGTGTACACACCCTTATAGATTAAGGGCAAATTATTGTATTTTCTTTGAT
>JAOTRC010000004.1:14828537-14839238 GCA_027497675.1 Cyprinella lutrensis
TGATTTTTTTAGATAAAAATTAAAACCACTTTAACAAGCTCTTTGTATCACTATTAGCCAAAAAAAAAAAAAACATTCAAGCTTTGGGTTTTCAACACTGCTTTGTATTTAGTTTCGAGACAGAATACAAGAAATCAAATAAGTCACGCCGGTTGTCGTTCAGTGTCCGAGGCACTCAATGTGCAATGGAGCACATTTACAGCTGGTTTTTCAGCATGTTGCCAGGTTTCTGGGAAGTAAAAAGGGGGGAAATGGCTGATAAAACACAGGCGAGAACGGAGTTGGAGGATGACGTTAAGAACTAACCCTCTGAAGCACCTTGTCCACGATCTGGCAACCACTCTTGGCGTGGCGAGTCTTTATCGTACAAAGGGATTAGATCGCCCAGTCTAAGAGCCTCCAAGTTATTAGCACCTTCTTATACAAAGTATAACAGCAATCCTAAAGACATTGATTGCAGGGAACAGTTCAAATATGATTTCCTTATAGCTATTAATATGTATGCCTTAAATAGAAGCACACCGCTAAGCAGCTTATGATATTATGAAAAGAATGTTCCCTCAGGGACATAATATGCCAACAGTGACAGTAAGGAGAGATTCGTATTTACCCAGATTGGCTGTACTTACGTCAAGCATTCTCCGAGCTTGTGGGAGGGAACACGGGGCAGTGGCAACAGCTCGGTTTCGATAAGCACTTACCGTGAATAAAAGACAAGCATGAAAGTGAGGTTTAGCCTCTTTAAAGATTCCTCACCAAATGTAGAGGCAGATAGGGCAGGTGCCTTTGGTTCCGGACGTGATTAGCCGTCTGTGGCTCACTGTTCCTGCAGAAACGAGACATTGCAGAGACATTGTCCAAGCTTGTCCAGGTGGGGGACCTGTCATCCCAAACCAGGGCTTAACAGAGCGCCGCTTCGAGCAAGAGATTAGGACCCGAGAATTTAGATTCTTCTCTTTTTTTTCAATGCGTGCTTAATCCAAAGAACTGTTTTTTTCCCTCTTTCCTTTTCTCTCAGTTGCTCTCTCTCTCTGACATGCTAGACTCACTTCGTGTCATTCTGTTTTAATAATTTCTTTGCTTTATTTTTATCTCCCAATGTTATTCAGATTCCCCCTGCAACTCCCCCAGATGAGACGAGTTTGATTTGTTCTTCATTATGTAGTTTTTCAAGGATAAAAAGGAAGGCTTTCATTGGGTTTTTCTTGGGATTGACTGGCACGGCTGTGGTCTTGACAGATAAATACGCAACAGCAGATCTTCTGTTGCTAGAATGAGAAGATATGATTGCTGAGCCACAAAATTCCCAGACACATTCTGAATCTCTATGAAAACACTTCAGTCATTAAACTGTCGCATATTTACACTTGTGTAGATGCTATACTGCTGCAAACAATTAAGCACTCATATCGCTTTGTTATTCAGGTTGTTGCATGGCATAGATTATTAACTCTAGACTCAGTAACAAAGTTATATCTTTTTATGTTTATATCTTTACAGGCATAACATTATTCACAGTTGCTTTTTTTAAAATATGCATTTATTTTTAATTTATTTTATTTTTTAGTTTTACAGTAAAATACTATTAAATATACCAATGTTTGGAAGTACAAATGTAAAAAAAAAAAACTTTAGTATTTACTGTACTTAACATTAGTTAACTTATGTACCTAACATTAGTTTTTCTCTGCACTGTTTAAAAAAAAAATGTTGAATAATTATAGTCTTTTAATCTTGTCTTGCAAATAGATGCTCATTTTGATCATCATTTGTATTATTCTCCCCTTATTTCAAGTATGTTTTATGTATTCTATGAATATTTAACAAATCTGCTTTGTTGCACATTGCGTGGCTTTGTGTACATGTGACTGTGTGAGTGTGCGTGAGTTTATGTGTGCGTGTGTGATGACACAGTTTTAAATCATCTGCCATTACTTTTCCTTGCTGCTTAGTACAGCCCACAACCGTTAGCTGGTCAGAGCTGATTTGTCGAGATTGGATCTGTTGACAGGGCAAGCGGGAGATTTGAGTCACTCCTGTGAAGTGTGATCACAGTGATTCAAAGCTATAATCGGAATCGACAGGAGCAGCCGTGAGTAGGAGCGCTGAACAATTGAATTTTAGTCTGGGTGTCATCCAGTCCATTCGGAAATAAAGCGTTTTTCAGTGAGCCTTGTTTGTCACAGCGGACATCATGCAACAACCGATCACCGGCTAACGTAAGAGTCTCATCATACTACATATGAACTATATTTTATATTAAATTTGTGTTAGTTGACGGTTTCCAATCTAACGTTAGCATTCTTAAATGTTCAGTCATCAGAACTGGCATCGAGAGCTCGAGCAAAACACTGCAGCAAGCTTCTTTTAATTTTCCATCTGTTTTAGAAAGATCAGTTGAACCCTGAACCCTCAGTTGATCTCTAAAGACCTAAAACAAGCTTTAGTACACTTGTTATGCTCATCAAAGTCCGTCCAATTGTGTATAAAATCTTCGTTATGATAGTCAATCAATCTCTTAAAGTTAAACAGTGGGACATTTTGAAACACTGTCTCGAAGCTGGAAACTGTTCTCTTAAAAAACATCCTGTATTTTATTTTAGTAAAATTGTTGTAACCACTATTTTTAGCGAATTTATTATCATTTTACTATTCACATTTTTACAAAAAAAAAATAGGTCTACCGTGTTTTTTTTCTTTCTCATTTTCGGTAATGAAAGCTTTTTTTGTAATGGTTGACTATCAAGACTGTTAAGAAATCTTATTCAGTTTTGTAACTTACTTGTTGATAATAATACAACAAAGCTTCCTAAAACAGAATATGAATAAAACATGATGAACCCCTTGGTGTAACTGATGCAGCTAACGTTAGGTCACAGTAAATCATATTCATTTTTACTTACTATAAATATAGCTAAAATCACATGGCAGCTCAAACATACTGTTAACCTTTCCTGTTCAGCTTCCAGATCAACATGACATGACTTTTGCGCAAACATACATGCCACTTTCAAGTCAAGTGGCGTGTTATCTATACGCATTTTGAGCTATCCGCGTGACTCGTAAATGTAAGTACACACTGATGGCCTAAGACACTAAACAAGTGGTTTTTGTGAGAAAACGAACAGCATTTATATCGTTTTACCTCTTGTTAACAGCCGTCGAACTGATCTGAATCAGATGTCCAACTGAACCGTCTCCGGACGTTACGCCAGAAGTGATCTCGCACGTCCACATCACCATGAAATCCAGATACGTGACAAATAGATCATCTGAATGATTTTAAGAATGGTCAGAGATAAAATAATGATAAAAAGTAAAGTCAACTAAAGCAAACACTGATTACCAAAAAGTTCTCTTTTTTCTGTTCATGTTCTTCACTTTCCTTCAATGATTATGCTTGTTAACAGCAGGAGTTCATCACTAATGACACTCAGTCTCCTTTTTTAGTTGACTCTGTGGAGTGAACTATAGTAAACCAATATAAGGAATAGTGAATGAGTATATGGGCAAACTCAGACTTAGCCTCTGAATGTGGATTCATGTCATGATTGGTGTTATTTGACAGTATATATATAATTACTTAGGCTATCTTTACAAAAAAAATCCTGGAATGAATTGTTTTCTACCGTGTATTTCTGTTTTAATGGAAATTGTCTTAGGTTACAACTGTAACCCTAGTTCCCTGAGAAGGGAATGAAACGCTGTGTCTAAGATGCTTTGGGAACAGCCCTGCATGATTGCCTCAGTAGCACGTATGCCAACTAGTCCAATGGTGACAGTGAACGTCATGGGCGAATGGCGACTGGAATTAGCTTCGATCTATCCAAAGCAAGTTGATCACAGGAATGCAGGAAGTATGGCAGGGCGACGCAGTGTCTCATTACCTTCTAAGGGAACTATGGTTACAGTCATAACCTGAGACGTTCCCTTTCAAGTGAATTTGCGCCGTGTCAACAATGCTTTGGGAATGACAATACCCAAACGCCAGACTTATGAATGCCTGTATGGGAAACTGTGGCACTAAGTCATAAGCACCGGAGACCCTGGAGCGAGAAACGTCTGTCAAGAACGCAGCGCAACTGGATGGCAAAGACCCCCTAAAACTTGACCCTGGGACAGGAACCAAGGTTTCCTCTATATAACCAAGGAACGGAGTGGCCTAGCTTGAACTCATTCACGGCTGTGGGGATAGCAGCTACACAATCGGGCAATAGGACGGCCCGCATCGTCATCAAATCCCAGACCACACCAAGGAAAGTGATTCTCTGTACTGAAGAAAGCACACTCTTCTTGCCATTGAGTCTCAACCCCAATTTTTGTATGTGTGTGAGGATGACATCTCGATGCCGAACAGCAACTTGCTCCGAAACTGCTTGTATGAGTCAGTCGTCAATATAATTCAGAATGTGTATGCCCAGCCGCCTGAGCTGGGTCAAAGCTGCATCTATCCACTTCGTGAACGTCTGTGGGGAGATAGAAACACTCGACATTGGTATTCTTTGCCCCCGAAAGAAACCTTCAGGGACTTCCAACGCATTCTCATCCTAAGGCATCATATACAACGCTTTTGCCAAAGCGTAGACATCCAACGCACATGGCACCCTTTAGCATCAATATAACAGGCACAGAGTACGGGTAGATTTAGGTCTGGGGTAGCGTTAGGGTTAGACCACAAGGAGGTGCCTTCTGCCCCATACATATCAGCATCTTATATTGACGCTAAAGGGTGCCATGTGCATTGGATGTTTACCCTTTGGCAAAAGCGTTGTATATGACACCTTGGGATGAAAATGAGCTGGAACTTCCCTGTGCTGAGGATGGAAACATGGAAGTATGCGTGATTTACATACAGTGTGACAAACCAGTCCTTGGACCTGATTTGAGTCATGACCTGTTTGAGTGTCAGCATCTTGAACTGGGGTTTCTTTACTGTACGATTCAACTGACAAAGATCTAGTATGACAAAACCCACCATCCTTTTTGGAACAATGAAGTATCGGCTGTAAAAACCTTATTCTCTGTCGGGTGAGTACACCTGCTTGATAGTTTCCTTCGCCAACAGAGCTTTCTACTCTTGCTCCATTAACAGAGCCTGCTCGGGACGCCCCCCTTGTAGCGTGATGGAGAACCGAACTGAATTCTGTAGTCTTTCTTAGTGACCCTGAGAGAAAAATCTGTGGCCCGACACAGCTCTCGAACTCCATCGGGCCCTACCCCCTTGCTCTTCTAAATCCCCCAGCAGGTCAGACTGATATGCTAAAAGGACCGTCATGCTGTGTAAGTATGCTCCTGCCTGACCTGATGCTGTATATGCTTTCCCCACTAAGCTAGATATTGTTTTTAGTGGCTTTAGTTTTCTTTCTACCCCCTTAAATCAGAATAAATATGTACATGGGGGCTGAAAAGTTGGGATGAAAAATGGAAAGGCCCGTGGAAGTGACACATTAGTTTGTAAGCGCCTTGTTTCTCAGCTGGCCAGTCAACATTAAGTTTTGCCATGGCACGAGTCATCACCTCCACCAGCTCCTCATAAGCTGGGGAAAGAGATGGTGAATCTTCTTTCCTCTTATTTTCACTTTCAATGCTCACCACATCTAATTTCTCGGAATTAGGGCATTGGGCTCTCACTCCAGGCAGAAGAAGTCACTTGGTGAGCTTCCAACACCGGTGAGAGAGAGCTGGATCCCTTGGGTAAATGAAGAGTAAGGGCAGAGCCTGTCTCTAACCCCGGCGAGAGAACCATTTGCGATCCCTAAGAATACCTTCTCCCCACTGCCTGAGCAGCAGCAGTTCCGGATCCCTGAGGATCGCAAGCCTGGCCACTTTCCTTAAAAAGTGACAAGCAAAAGCGGAGCGTGCGAAGCCTATCACAATGCTGACTCTCACAGAGGAGCGGAAGCATAAAGGATGAACAACAAAAGTGCAGATGGAGAGAGGAACAAGACTTATTTTATGCTGTGTTTTGTTTCTGTGGCCAACAGTCGTCTGTGAGGGACTGCTGGCTTTACTTTCATTTTGTATTTGTTTATTTTATTATTAAAATCTTGAACGTTTGCCGGTTCCCGCCTCCTTCTTTCCAAAACAACGATGACATGACATTGACATTAACTCTAGCTATTGGACTAGTTGACATACGTGCTTCAGACCCAATCACACAGGGGTGCTCCTAAAGCATTGTTGACGCAGCATCCCTCTAAAGGGAACAGTATTTCTGTCTGAATTTGGCTGTTTTGCATCATGTTTTGTGAAAAACTGTTATAGATTTACTTAAAACTGCTACATTTACAGATTTCGGAAGGAAAAACAAAACAAGTAATTATTCATTTACAATGAAAAAACAAACTGATATTCTCTGATATTCCCTGTGTGACATAATTGAAATATTTATGTTTCTTCTTTGTTTTTGTGATCAGTTGTGTACTTTTGGGTTTTATTTTAAATCAACCAAAGCAGACCATTACCATCACATGATTAATTTTAAAATGGCCATGGAATAAGAAAACTATTAATTTAAATGTCAATATTAAATGCTGTCAGGTACAGCAGCAAGTGCTTTTCATGTAATCTAAACATTGAGGATTTATCAACCTACACCAGCAAGGCACATCCGTGGACAAAAATATGCAAGTGGACAGAAAAAAAATATATCAAAATATCTAAATATGAGTGAGTTGGCTACCACCTTATCATAATTCATACAGGGAGTTTTGAATGTCAGTATGGTCAATAGACAATAAATTACAAAATGTAAATTATGTAAACCAACATACATGATAACCTACATGAAATCTTAGCAAGTATACATTCATGACTGAGAAACAGCATAGTACATATACATAACGTATATGTACTGATTCATAAATACATGGAATATAGGCTATGTCACAGGGTGACATAGAAGTAGCCTAACTTTGGGAGCGGAACGAGTTACCCTGGGGGAGACTTCCGATGCAACATCAGGCCGGTTCCGGCTGCCCATGGCCGACTTGTGTTGACAAGCGGCAGCTGCAGCGGCTAATCAAGCAGCCATTGGAGCACATGTCTCCAATAGGGCGATTTAAAAGTGGCAGCTTGAAGAGGCTAGAGGAGCAGAGCAGTCGCAATCAAAGTTTGAGGCACGAGAGCAAGAGAGGCAAAAGCGGTGGGGCAGAAACAGAGGCAGAGACGGGAAGGATAAAGTCCAGTCGAGGCGTGGGGCATGTTTGAGATTGAGAACGGAACGAGTGAAAGTATTGTTGGATGTTCAAGTTGTTATCATGAGAGAAACGCGTGGACCCCGATCTTCGGATAGTTCGTCAAACCTGATGTCCACCTTTTGAAGATAACGGTGGTGTATTGGCTGGCCCTGACGAGGTGGAGTGAAGGTATACTTTTCACTGTGAAGTGGTGTGTCATTGGCTGAAGCCTGAAGTGAGCATGTGTGAAGATTTACAGTGGTTTGATGCATTAACGAGTGTTAGAAAATGAAATAATACCATCACTGAAATCTTTATTGGGGATTGTCAAGCCCGGCGGTGCGTCAGGAAATAATTTGTACTGTTGGGGGTAAAGCTCTGTACAGGTGTCCCAGTTCATGCCGCTATGGTAAAGAAAGGAGAAGTTCAGCTCTGAGTGTCATTGTGAAGATCTGCATCTGCCCCTTGCTGTCCTGTGGTAAGAGAAGACTCGGTTTCTGTACTCACCATTGCTGTTCTGTGAAGAGAGAGATCCTGTCACCCGCTGCTGCATTCTGCCTTTGCTGTCCTGTGGTAAGAGAAGACTCAGCTAATAACTGCTGGATTCTGTACTCACCATTGCTGTTCTGTGAACAGAGAGGTCCCGCCATTCACTGCTGTATTCTGTCATTGCTGTCCTGTGGTGAGAGAAGACTCAGATATTAACTGATGCATTCCATACAGACCATTGCTGTTCTGTGAACAGAGAGATCCTGACATCTGCTGCTGCATTACGCCTACTGCTACCCAGAGAAAGAAAGGTGACACTCAGTTATCTGATGCTATCCTGTTAAAAGAGAAAGTCCACTGTCTGTCGCTACTTAACTGTAGTCCCCAGTGTCCCGTCACCACTTACTGTTGTCTGCCGCTTTTCATTGGAGTTTCCTGGTCTTCTGTCCAATCCCCCACCACACACTCACACTTTGGTCCTACAAACTGAGATACACAGTCATCCGCCATTACTTACCTGAAAGCTAACATCCTTCCTCGTTCCTCCACACTGCTGGTATACGGCGATGACCAACTGGTGGCTGGCCTGAGTCTTCCTCTATTGAAGACTCCTTTGACCTGTTTCACCAGTCAGAGAACCATTAGCCTTTTATAATCCTCTGCAGGTGTTTCACATTAATTACCTTAGTAGTGCAGGCCTAGAGGCACATCACAATTCAATTAAAAAAAATCAAGCTTTTATAGCACGTTGTTGTCTGGCCTCGTTGGTGTTGTTTGGTGTAACTCTTGAGTGGTGTTGAGTGGTGGTTGTTCTCAGCCCTAGTGGTTACATAAGCTACATAATGTATGGAGAGTACATGCAGGCAGCTAGGGGACTGTGTGGTTCCTTTATGACAACAGTTTGTTTCATACATTCAGTTTAGCAATAATAAATTAAAGGTAAGGTAAACTTTATCATTCAACTGAAATGCGCACATATATTTTAAAAACTTATGTTCTTACTCTGTCCATGTAATAAATGCACGTTCTTGAAAAGGTTTGAGTATTTAGTTACTTTAACTTATCCAGTAAAGTCAACGGTATGACTCAAAATATAAATAATTGCTCGGGACACCCTATTCAAGAGTCTTTGGGAATTGGTACATGTCCCTATAACGTTCCTACAAAATGATATGCTCTTGTGAAATACAATTTTCTCTTCTTTTGCTGAAATATCTTTTCTCTTCCTCCTCCTCTTTTCAACACAATATGTGCAGGGAGCCTTTTGCTAGCAGTCATCACGTAAGAACAGAAATGAATGGAATGCTTTGCCCATTTCTCATCTACCAAAGCAGAGAATGTCAGAAAACATCATTGAGATATAGATAGCATGACTCTGAAAACTTCAGAGAGATGCGTCTAAATGAAGTTTGAGAGCCTGCATGGCAAAGGCACATAGAAATTGTTGCTGCTCTTCCATGCTCTTAAGCATTGAAGTCTACAGAAATACCTAATGACAAAGAGAGAGAAAACGAATACCATGCATGGACATCTGTAGAAGAAACTTGACGTCCATGCTTGTTTTGGATTTTTCCATGGTTGATCTTGTCTATGCATTACATTTTAAAAATGTTGCTTGTAAAAAAGTAACAAACCATTCCATTAGTAAATGTTACTGTACAAATTATTATACTTGCATTTACCAAGCTATTAAATGCATGAATACATTTTAGATAGGAAACACTGACAGCTTTGTGAAGAAAAAGAGCAGTTTCATCAAAGCCTGAGGTCATTTCAATGCCTTCCCCTTAAACAGCTGGTTTGTTGATCCATATGGTTTTGTTTTCTGACAGATACCATCAGCAAATGACATTCAGTGACTCGTCTGTAAAGTCTCAATGCAAGCGTGGTAATACACCATCAGTAATAGAGGGCTTCTTCCCACTCCCTTAACACTTAACTCCATTCAACCCCTGTTTATCAACTTAATTATCCTTCTATCTGCAAGTGAAATACACATGGCCGCTTCATTCTCCAAGATATCCCTAAGTAAAAGATGAAAGCAAAGGGTGAAAGGTGTGCAGGCGAGAGAACGTGGGATGGAGAAGGAGTCAAAGTGTTTCATTTATAACCAGAAAGAGGCCCTCAGAGAGCATTTATCCATAATGGGGAAATAATGAAGAAAGATTAAAGCCCTCTGGGACATTTCCGTTTTTTTTCTCTAAATGATCATAACGTACCCCAGTTCGTTACAATGGACTCAGAGGGATCTTCAGACACCATTATATAGCCAAAAATGGGCCCTGGCAAAAAGGAGAGTCACTCTGTCAGTTAAATGCAGGCTGTAGCAACACCGGTGAAAGGCTTACCTGCAAATTAAGAGCAGCAGCTTTTGTCTCCCTTGTTTGGTGGTAGAAAACACCAGAATGGGGTCTATTTCCTGAGTGATTTGAGGTGAGTTAGGAGGTTCAATTGAACCTATCATTATGGCAATGATTATTTTAATGCCAGCAGGTGTGTTCAATGAGGACTTGAATAAGGATATTTGGAGAGCTCTCTACAGCTTAACCCCTGACAGAACTATTTCTGTTCTGAAGAAGCAAGGTCTGTTCAATAGAGATTTAACAGCAAGAGAACAACCAAATGGGGAAATAAAGCATAATGCATCAAAATGATAGCATCATATCAGGAGGAGCAGTATAAAAGCCTCGAGATTACAATATATAAGTGTTTTTTATTTTTATTAAAATATCTACCACACCTCTTTTTAGTTTTGTTTGTAAGTGCTTTTCATAAATAGACTTTGTTTTATATGACTTAGGCTATGTTTACACGGAAACGATTCTGAAGAGAAAACGCAAAAATGGCGTTCCGTCATCTTTTTTTATTCTGCGTTTAGACGAGCGTTTTGTGTGAGAAATCCGCGTGAAAACGGAGACGCAAAAGTGTGTGAAATTCAATGTAGTATGCACTTCAGACGGCTAGGAGTGCATACTACAACAACACCAAGTCCACGCGCCTGCGTACAACCTTCACTGTCAAGCAGACTTTTGCG
>JAOTRC010000004.1:14846228-14859697 GCA_027497675.1 Cyprinella lutrensis
CACATGACCAGTCGAATTGACTTCCTTTACCTCAGTAACCGCCATTTAACCGCAACCGGGTTATTGCTAATATCCCGGTTTTGAACGAGTTATTGGCTGCATGTAAACGTAGTCATTGTTTTATAGCTCAATAGTATCATTGTTTAAATCTCTTCTTTTCTTGATTTACCACGAGTAACATCTTTGTACCATGTCTCAGAGACAACATATTTTTGTCAAGTGGCTAACATAGCACAAGCAGGAAGAGCTTCTAGGATGGTAGGGGAAGACTCATAAATGGTATTAACCCCAGTGACGAGTAGGTTTAGGGACGGGGTTGAGATAGGTCATATATTTATATATACAGTAATAACGTTAAGTCAACGCCATTCATAAACACTATCCATGTTGTTGCACGCCAAAAATGGAAATACGAATTGGCGTGTCATACACACGCTACTTCATGAGATCAGTCTGATCTACATCTAGGGAGCGATATTTTTTTCCTAGGCTGGTAGGGGAACACTCAATAAATGGTATTAACCCCAATGACGGGTAGGTTTAGGGACGGGTTTGGGGTAATTCATATATTTATATATACAGTAATGTTACGTTAAGTCAACGGTGTTGATAAACATGCTGAAAAGCGATCATGCGTGTTGATAGCACGGCAAAAATGGAAATACGAATTGGTGTGTCATACACACGCTATTTCATGATATCAGTCAGAAATGTGGGTAAGTAAATTCATTTATTGGTGAACTACCATTTAATACTGCTCAATTTTTTCATTAGGTTCGTGAAAATGCAATGCCTTTTCCCAATCACTGGATGCCTAGACGCTGAGTTTAAATAGAAAAGGCACAGGCCATAGTCTCCTAAGGCCTGGCCAAGGCCACACTCATGAAGAGGGAGGGAGGAAACCTCAAATCATCACACTACCCACCTGAGTGGCACGCGCCTGGGCTTGGTTCTCCCTTCTGAGGCGCTGATAACACGGATTTCTTATCGCCTTCAAGAGAGGAGATTTGGCCCCTGTCCAAGAGAACCAACGAAGCAAGAAAACCACTGTCTAGACACTTAAGGAGAAGTCAAGGAAAAAAAAATGCTCTGTTTGACAGGAAATACTGAAGGGGCTTTTCACTGAAGTCAGGTGAGTTGAAGGGCTGTAGTCCAGACAATGTCATTGTGCTGGACCGTCTCACCAAATCCCCCTTTCTCCCACCATTTCACAACCGTTTACCATGGATCTCAGAGCCGGACTATGGGGAATCACCTCTTATATGTGCTATCTCTGAGCAAGAGAGTGAACACAACAAGCATGGCTGCTTTTTGGTTTACAGTTACCATTAATAAAAATGATGGGGATGAGACATGACATTGGGCAGAATACTTCCCAGAGAGGTCACTACAGATTTTCAGTCCTTTTTAAACGTCATGTTATAATTGTAGATAGAGCAATTTCACTTAAATGTCATGATTGTCAAATGTCATGAAATGTCAAAATTATTTTGGCAGACCAAGTTCAATTATACTTACTCCAATAATCTATATTAATGTTTTTGTTGTTGTTATTGTTTAGGCTTGATTTGCCGTCTAATTAAGTAATCTTGAAGCCTCCATTGACATTTTCTGAGGCCTCTTGTGGGCCCTGTTAACTTTGTTGAGAACCACTGTGGTATAATTATGAATTAAAACAGTTTTGATGTTGTTGCAACTTACTACTCATAATATCCATGATTCAATCCAATCTCCCCATTGTCTCAAGCACTGAACATGCATTGAGAGACTGTTTGAGCGCCCTTCACCCAGAAACAGCTGAAAGAAAAAGGTACAATGCAAAGACAACTGTGTTTACAGTCTCATCACATGCTTTGGATCTGAATGGCACCTCTGTGTCACAGCTCAGTGAAGCATGACGCGCCAGCCCCAAAGCGCTTTCAATAAAAAATAAAAAAAACATTGCTCACTGTCTAACAAACATGCACTCACAAACAGATAAGAAAAAACAATCATCTCAAATACACTGACCTCTTACCACACAATATGTCCATACACACACACAAACATGATACGAGTCCATCAGTAACTTGTGAAAACAAGCTATTAAGGGCTCTGACAGGTCAGTGATTTTGTATGAATTCCTATGATGTGATTTGTAAACAGGAACACAAGTTTTTTTTGTTTTTTTTTTTGTAAGCAGGAAGTTCCACCCAGAAATCATCAGTGGGGATTAAAGGTGTAGTAAGCAATTCCTTCAATTTCCCAAATTAGGTTGTTTTTAACCTAGTGATTTTAGGGTGTACCTTTATAGCTCCACCCCCAAATTCACAATCTATGCAAGACAGGCACCTCCCCCTAATGATTACTGCTGATTGGCTACAACTTACGTGTGTTTGGTGCTCAGTCAGATCCACTTTCGACTGGGGAAAAAGATAGGTTGACCACTAATCTGAATATTCCCTCTACAACCAAGGGCAAATAATAGTCATTTAAAAAAAAAAAACACTGGAGTAGAGTTGTTACCTCTGGCGTGATTTTGATTGAAATATCACTGTCAAGTTTTGCTTCTGAAAGGTTGAACCCAGGAGGACTGTGATGAAAAGCAGCCGGAATATCAATTAAAAACCAGGAGGAAAGAACAGAGCATACAAGGAAGAAGAGAACAGTGCTTTGGCGTCAGCTTCACTGATTGGTTGTACATATCCTTCTGCCCCCTTTGACCACAGGTGAAGTCATGGGAAGCGTGGGTGGCAACAGCAAGCAGAAGTAATTATTGTTCGGGGCCTTTTAATTTCAGTGGCATTTAAAATGATTAATCCTTTTCTAGAGCTCAGTCAGAGTACTTCATATTTTCATATCGGCCCCTGAGGAGTGACTCGCTTCTGAATAGGTCGTCTCTCTCTCTCTCTTGATTGCTCTCTGTACATTCAGACATTGGAGACGTAACAGCAGTGTTTGTTATTGGCTGTGCAGATCATGCTTTACCCGAGTGGTCGGAAACCATCCGCTAATGGTCGCCGGTCGTCATTGTTGTTGGGCATTCAAAGCAATTCACATAATTAGAGTGCATTCTTACCACACAAAACCCATTACTGAAATAGATTAGAATGTGGAGTTTATCTGGTATACAACTGAGTAAATGAGATCAGGTATGTTCGTCGTGAATCAATTCACTTGCAGGAAACGCATTGGTGTTTTGTTGGTGAAATCAATGATTTGTCATTTACCACATAAAAAAAAGAAAGAAAATTGTGAAAGTTTTGATTTGGCATTGCTCTGAAAGAGAAATCTGCCAACTCTGAATAAATTCAACATTCTTTCTTTATGAAAACTGGTAGCTTACAGAAGCATGGTTAGGAGGAGACTGATTAGTTGTTACTGTTTGGTTAATAACTGTCTTCATTCATAATGTGTGTGAATTCTGTTCGCCAAACAAAAATACTATATTATAATTTATTTAGCTGTTGGATAAACTAGTGAACACAATTGGTAGCATCAAGATGTGAGTAAACTATTTAATGAAGCTAAATTGAATTTCATAAATAGGAGAAGCTAACATTAATATTAGGGAATTTGGCGCATGTATTTTATTTGCTGTATTTTATATGAATTAATAAATTAATGCAAAACATTAGTAAATCATTTTTTTTTTCATTTCTTGACATTTTTGTCAGAATCTTAGTTATTTTGTGTGTTTCTAATTCATTACTTTTTTTATTTCATAATTATTTTACTATTTAATGTATGATAATGTATACTCAATACAAATTTGTGAAAGGTGGATTTTCTTTTAAATATTTAAGATATCAAAGCAATGTCTCAAATTAGAGTCAATGAACATCCCCATCGTGACAATTTACCTCATATAGTGTTAATTGAACTGCATCTTTTTTTAGCCTTTTGTAGCCAAGACATTAGGATATTGCACACATCAACTGACTTTCAAAAATACACCTTCTCTTGATATATTCACTCGAGAAGAGAGAAAAAAAAGATTCTTTTTTGACACCCAGTCTCCTCTTTATCGAGGAAACATGGGTAACACTGGCATCTAGTGGACAATCATCAACAACACCAAGAATTAATCAGTTTAAACAGTAAGAACACAATTACAATAAACAATTGCATGTCCTTGTTCTAGAAAAGTGTTTATGTGACTTTAAAAGATATATTTATAAATATTAATTTTTTAAAAAAAAAACTATACTACATTTATACCTGAATGTTGATTCTCAAAAAGTAACAAAACCTTAATATGTGTGTATATGTGTGTATGTGTGTTTGGCAATTTTTTAGCGTCTTCTGCCAACCAATACAGTGCTTGTGTAGTGGTAGTAGGCAGAAGACTCTGGTTATAAACTGACAAATCCCAACAGACGTATGAAGAAAGTCTGGCTCTCCAATGATCTCTCCAGTGTGGCAAATCAAAACCAAATTTCCTCCTGGGCAGCGGTAGACACGGACGAGCAGTAGATACCTGCGGCCACCTGGGCCTCACTCCAAAGACTCGGCCAAGACAATTTCTCTCAAATCACTTCTCTATCTTAATCTGACAGCCCTCCTCGATTAGGAGGTGTGAAAATTACTTCTCTACCCACCAGCTGTCGTTCTGAAATTATCTTAATTGTACCATGATTATGCCTCTAAGCTCCTATGAGAGCAACCGTTGCATCCGTTAACAAGTACTAGCAAAGATGGGAAGACCTTCAAAGTGTAAGTGAACACCTCAGAAGCACTGCACTCCACGCACACACAAATACAGACAGACAGGCAGCAGGGAGCACTACTAGCTAGCATGTGTATACCTGCGTATTTTGCTTAATGTCAAAACATTACATTTGCACAAGCTCATTTCCAAAGTTAACAAACATTAGACCAAAAGAGAATATACAAGACAATTAGACAAAGTTGTCCATCTGTTAACACTGTTACAAGTTAATTGTAATCATTGCACTTCAGCAGACAAAAACATACAGCAGCAGCTAAAGAGTGTCCCGGTGTGGGTTTTGAGACTTGTTCCTTGTTGTTGTCTGTCATGTAATTTCCCTGTTTGTCATGTGGTCCTGCCATGTGTCTTGTTACTTGTTAATTGTATGATCATTGTTCACAGGTGTTCCTTGTCTTGTAATTAGTTAGTGTATTTAATAGGGATGAGTCGCGATCTTCGAATAGTCAAACTGTGTTCGAAATTCGATCATAAAATCTACTGCGTGATCTAGGACAAATAACAGAAGAAGAGCACTGTCGTGACGTTAATAGAGGTGGGTAGTAAACTTTACTGTCTATGGTAGTAACCATCTATAGTAACAAAGTAGGCTACATTTAGGCTACTTTGTTACGTAGGGCGACGTTCCTCTCGTTACTTTATTTTTATGCAATTCGTGTTGTTAAAATCATAGTTTATTCCAAACGCACTGTATTTTTTATGGACATGAACGATGCTCAACTTACAAATGAATCACTCTTCGCTTCCGTGTTTTGTCTCAGCCCGTCCAGTTACATCTGATGCAGCGTCGAAAGCCGGTTTGCATTAGGTGGAGATAATGGAGAATTACACTCACTGTTTACAAGAACTTCCAGTGGTTAATGTGAATGATGTTAACAATATTGTGAGACTGTTAGCTTTCACTGCAATCCAGGAGTCTAAACATCAAGTCCCGGTGAGGCAAAACATTTCCTTTGTTAGGGCAGGGGAGAAACCTCAGGGAGAATGTAAGGCCTAAAGTTCCCAGAGCACATAGCAAGGACGTCAATGAGGCCAGATCTGGCCTTAACATCTGACTCAACAAAGCAAGTTGTGCTAGTGGAGCTTACTGTCCCCTGGTAGGATAGGATGGAGGAGGCCTTTGAAAGGAAGAAGGCCAAATATCTTGAGCTGGTTAAGTCATGCAGAGGGAGAGGGCGGAGGGCCCACTGTGAGCCAATAGAAATGCGCTGCAGGGGCTTTCTAAGTCATTCTGTGCATCGGGCATTCGGGCTCCTTGGCATCAGAGGGTTGCGTGAGAGAAGAACACTAAGAACATCAGTGAGGCCGCAGAAAAAGCCTCAATGTGGTTATGGATTAAAAGGGGAGAAGCCCCTTTGGACACAAACCGGGGACTGATCAACCTCGGTTGGGTCGCCCAAGTGAGGGTGTCTGAAGATCAAAGACCCAAAACACCCTGTGACCCTGGGCCCTTCACTGAAGATATGTCCAAGATGCACCTTTAAGGTGTCTCAAATCTAGCATAACTGGCTCAGCCAGTGACTTCCAGGAAAGGCTGGATGACGACTGTGAAAGCATGGTGATGACTGGAGAGACAGTGGACAGCCCGGAGAGACAGTGCAATCGGTGCAGTAGAGGCTAGCACCCTGAGCTGCAGCTCCCGTGAGGGAGCAACCATACTTTGCTACAGAAAGCCTTAAAGAAAGATACCCCCAGGGGTGCCCGAGAGGGGGGGGGGAGGATGAGCATCCCAAACGGACGGATTTCATGCTACCTGATATACGCGATGGATTTTCGACGACGATAGCAACCTGCGTTTGTGGCAAGAGCTGTAAGAACCTCAGAGGACTGAGGATCCATCAGGCCAAGATGGGCTGCACAAGGAGGAAGCAAGAGGAGCAACGCACAGAGCCAGTGCTAAGCATGGACCCTGGTGAGACGGAGGAGGAGCAGGAACCGGAGTCACCCCACAGTGTCCAGAACCTCCATGCTCTACATGCTACTCCTAGCAAACCATCAGAACATCGCCGGGTTTTATGGACTGCTGCAAACAAGGAGTCCAAGTGGCGGCAGTTTGATGAGGATGTTGAGGCTACTCTAGATGCATCATGCAGAGGAGTAAGTTGATCAGCGACTGCAGTGGATGAACACTCTAATCATCAGAATCAAAGCAGAGAGATTCGCCATCAAAATACCAAAGGCCCAGAACACCACTAGGCCAAACCGGCATGAGACCAAGATCTCCCAGCTCAGGAAAGAGCTGAGGGCCTAAACCATCAGTATAAGAGGGCGAGCGAGGAGGAAAAGCCAGCCCTGACAGAGCTCCGGGACATCCTAAGGCAGAAACTTATCTCTCTACGGCGGGCTGAGAGGCACAGGAGGAGAGGCAGAGAGAGAGCTCGCAAGCGAATGGTCTTCGCTGCAAATCCCTTTAGGTTTACAAAGCAGCTGCTGGGGCAGAAGCGGAGTGGGACCCTGCGATGCCCAAAGGATGAGATCAATCAGCACCTCAGCGATAAATACAGTGATAGCAGGAGAGAGGACAATTTGCCCACCTGCAGAGAGCTACCTAAACCACCAGAACCCTCTTTCCAGTTTAACATCAAGGAGCCCACCTTGGCAGAGGTCAGGAACATCATGTGAGCAGCATGTACTAGTGCAGCTCCAGGCCCAAGTGCAGTGCAATACAAAGTCTATAAATATTGTCCGAGACTCCTGGAGAGGCTGTGGAGACTCACCAGGGTAGTATGGCAGATCGAGGATCACGGCATGGGCAAGAATGATGTTCAAACCAGCTAAGTCCAGATCCTTGGTCCTGAGGAAGGGGAGTGTGGAGGACAAACACCAGCTTAGATATCAGCCCATACCTGCGGAGATGGCTGGGCCTGCAGAAGAATTTGAGCAGCATTGCTCTTTATGGGCATAACAACAAGTCTTTTTACTGGCCTGAGCAAGGAGTTCAAAGTCACCAGAGCCAAGGAGGTGTTGCTTTACAGAGACTCAGCTGACAACAGAGTCTCTTCAGCAGGCATCACAGTCAGAGCTCACAGGCAGTTGACCAAGCGGGTTCACAGGCAGTTGACCAAGCAAGACTGAGACATAGGGTCTTAGTTGGCTCTGTGGCAGTGGGAAGAGCTGGTCTGTGTAGCCACACAAAACCACGCCATGACAAAGCCCAAGGACGAGAGAGATGCCAGATGGTACAGGGAGAGATTCATCCTGAGGCGGAAGAGGAACGTCTAAGCAGGACCATGGCAATGCGCCAACAAGGAGCCTGGGCCAGTTGGAATCATGCAGTTGCCCGGAAGGTCACCTGGTACAGAACTATGGAAGTCTGAACCCGCAAGACTTAAGTACTTGGTCCAGTCGGTGTATGATGTCCTTTCAAGAACATCTAACCTTCAAATCTGGGGCCTAGCAGTAACACCAACATGTCCTCTGTGCCCGGCTCGTGGTTCACTGGAGCACATACTAAGTTGCTGCCCTAAAGCCCTAGGAGAGGGGAGGTACACATGGCACCATAACCAGGCGCTGAAAGTAGTGGCGCACACCATCTGCACCGCAATCCGGGAGTGTAAACATCAAGTCCCAGTGAGGTAAAACATCTCCTTTGTTAGGGCAGGGGAGAAACCTCAGAAAGGCCTCAACTGGACTGCTAGCCATGGCCCATGACTGGCAGTTGCATGTGTACCTCGGGAGGCAGTTAAAGTTCCCAGAGCACATAGCAAGGACGTCAATGAGGCCAGATCTGGTCTTGACATCTGACTCAACAAAGCAAGTTGTGCTAGTGGAGCTTACTGTTCCCTGGGAGCACAGGGTGGAGGGGGCCTTCGAAAGGAAGAAAGCCAAATATCTTGAGCTGGTTGAGTCATGCACAGGGAGAGGGTGGAGGGCCCGCTGTGAGCCAATAGAAGTGCGCTGCAAGGGCTTTCTAAGTCGATCTGTGCATCAGGCATTCGGGCTCCTTGCTATCAGAGGGTTGCGTGAAAGAAGAGCCACTAAGAACATCAGTGTGGAAAAAGCCTCAAAGTGGTTATGGATTAAAAGGGGAGAAGCATGGAGTAGCGCGCTGCTTGGACACAAACCAGGGACTGATCAACCCCAGTTGGGTCGCCCAGGTGAGGGTGTCTGAAGATCAAAGACCCGAAACACCCTGTGACCCTGGGTCCTTCACTGAAGATGTGTCCATGCTGCACTTTTAAGGTGTCTCAAATCACACATAAGAGTAAGAAAGAGAAGGACATTAAATCACATATTTCGAGCTACATCGACAACTTTGAGGGTGAGTAATCTCTCATAACATGTGAAATCCGACTAGCGAATCAGTTTCAAAAATCTTTGTCTCGTTTCTGAGAAAATTAATTGTATTAAAGTTTAGTATGGAGCAAATTATGTGCCAATATTAACAAACAACAAACAAATACAGCATTTTGCAAACAAACTTGATCTGATTTTTGCAAAGGAAAACTCGACTCGACTCGAAAACTTGATAATTTTTCAAAAACAAAGGTCAATTTGAGCAAAAATGCTGTGGAATAACCAACATTGTGTTTTACAAAATAAATAAAAGAGCCTGAATGAAGATACTTACCACGTGTGTCACTACTGCTTTAAATTATTCAGTGTAAAATCCGTACCTCGCCACACAAATGGCTTTTTGTTAATGACTGTACTACTACATGATTTAACACATAACAGCTCACTACCAGTTACAATAGAAACTGTTACATTCTGTCACATGCAAGTTTATTTTGCATCATTTAATTTCCTAAATTATCCTTTGCCCCCATCTAGTGGCCAAATTCTTTTGGGCCCGATGTCAAACTTACTTGCCAATGAGAGTACAATCTTCTAAAACAATCGTTGCGTTGGCCGGGAATCGAACCCGGGTCAACTGCTTGGAAGGCAGCTATGCTAACCACTATACCACCAACGCATGCGTCACATCGATTGGACTTCCTCAAAAATCTTTGTTTTCAGCATGGGCTGTGTTTCTTCTAGAGTGATCTGAAAGTGTAAACTTAAATAAAGCAAAGCAGTGAACCTTTTTCAGGTTCTGAATAAAATGAACTTTAAAAATTATGGGCTCGTCCGGGATTTGAACCCGGGACCTCTCGCACCCAAAGCGAGAATCATACCCCTAGACCAACGAGCCATAAAGATATTAAGTTTGTAAATGTTTATCAATGATCTGTTTGTGTAAAAGTGGCTAAAAGATTTCTTTCGTTTTGATGACATATTTGGATAAAAACTCAGTGACAGTATAATGAACCAAAAGACTGTTAACGTATAATCACAAGGGGGAAAAATAAATCTACAGTATGGTCTGTTTAAACGATTTATTCCTACAATCATAAATATGGCCGGTTAGCTCAGTTGGTTAGAGCGTGGTGCTAATAACGCCAAGGTCGCGGGTTCGATCCCCGTACTGGCCAAGTTTAGTTTTTCTCTATGATTGATTTTAACGATATAATAGCAAAAATTTGTTCTTGCAATATCTACTCCAGTCTTTCATTCAACATTATGCATGAAAATCTAACATTTTCTTAATCAAATGAAAAAAAAAAAATCAATCCTAAGTATATTCCTGTTCATTGGCCCCCAGGTTCAGAAAAGTGTAAACCTAGTTCCAGACTAAAATGCATGTTGTAGCTCAGCTGATAGCAACTTGTATTGACATACGTCAGTGCCATTGTTTTGTATTCACACCAGTAATGATTATTATGATTCATATTATTATGATTAATTATGGTAGACGGATACATACACATTGTCAAACATGTATTTTAGTTTAGTTAGACTTGGCTAGGATTTTTGGATCCAACTGAGGCTCCTAGGTCTTTGCTTGATTCCTAAACTTTAGAAGAAGAAAAAGGTTCAACAAACGGTGAAATACCAAACATTTTTGAAAAATTAGAAAAGTGAGAAATAACTGCCTATTTTCAGGAGCAACCAACCAGCATTCACCACGAAGGTTAAGGCTGGAGGGTTTGATGGATCCTTCCATGTGGGCAATTGTAACTTCCTTCTCTCGTACACTTTTTCAACGTTCTTATCGGTTATTGTGCATGTGAAAAAAAAATAATCAGTCTCAAAGCCAAACAAGTTCAGATACATTTTCGATTTTTATTTTCCTTTTTGGACAGTTTATTTCCAGTGTTATCCATAATCATTTCCTTTGTCATTTTTGCATAATTCTTATAAGGCTATTACGAGGGCCATTGCTATGGTTTCAGACCAACCTGCATAGCAATTGGAAGACAAAAAAGGGGCTGACACTGACCCATTAGCAAGAATGAGTAAAACATGACTTGACATTTCATTGGCACAAAACGGTCTCTTTTTTTAAACCTTCCAAATATTAGAATCTTTAATAAACATGACTTCTGGATATCAAAAACTGAAATAAAATAAACAGTTTAGTGTACGTTTTAGAGACTTTGGGAACCTTGGGACTATCCAACTACATCCCTGGGACTTCCAAAGCAAATGGCAGTTTGAAAATACTCTTGTAGTGAAAGTCCCTCTTTAAGCCAGAAAAGTTGTAAAGGCTGCATGGAAACCTTTCCCAGAGTCAGAGAATCAGGGATGGGGACAGAGAAGAGTGAAATGTCTGCAACAAAACGGCTACCCTAGGGAACGAGGCAAAAGTACAGCTGGTTACCCATTTCCTATGAATGAATCTGTCTTCAACCAGAAGCAACATCTTTCGGAGGTATACAGTATATTTTTCCCAAACCCCATTGCAAAGGCAACTATGAAACAGAGCAGCTTAATAAACCAAAAAAATAACCTTTGTAATGAAATAATGATTTTGTAATAAGTAATATCAAAAATCACTTAAACCTGGATCATGGTCAGGAGTACTTTTGTTTTCCTTCAATTTGTGATTCGCTCTAAAAATGCAAACAGGTTGTCTCATTTCATACTACTTTCAGGTGAGCGCCGTAGAAATCACCCCTCATAAAGAGAACAACGTTTACCACCAGTTTTGTTTTTAAGAGTCACAGAGAATAAATCAAGACCCTTACTAGCAGAAATAATTTGAGCAGAGGAACTGTGCTGATATACTGAGGATCAGAGGATGTGGTCAGTCCACATCCAAATGGGTCAAATAAGGGATAATAGTAAGAGGGAAACCAGGAGGTTGCAACATAACCATTGAAGGACATACATTTTAAAAACGTTTGGGTCCCCATGGAGATGATCTCGCAGCAGCCACAGGTGCACCAAAACTGGGGAATTCCTCAGAGCTGCTCATATCTGGAGCCTAAAGCAGACAACAGGTTCGATTCCTCCATTAGTATAATGCACAAATCTATGGCTCAATTTCAGTCATTTACTCAGCAGCAGATTCCCACTCAAGATACAACATTGGCTTACCGGTGCACTGCCAGTGGTCCAAGGAGCCTCCCGCACAACAAAGCCCTTGGATGGGCCACGAGGTTCATCCATGCTGGAGGCCGTGGAACCAGAAGACTTCATATAGGCCATTTTGGCTTCATTTTCAACTACGTCGGCCATCTAAAGGTAAAGAAATATACATGTTTACACATTTAGTACTTTAAAATGAATAACTTTTAATAAAGTCTTCTTCTGTCAAAGTAGAACATAATCTTACATATTCCTCCTCCAGGTTCAGAAGGTGATCAATGGCTTCATCAACCTGCTCTGGACGGCCAGTCACAGTCACTAAATTTGGGTCTGCAGCTCCGCTCTGAGGGAATCGAACATCAACCTGGAAAATACAAAAAAATATATAGAATATGTACAAACATTTATTAAAAGGACATTTAAAAAAAGACTTTCAACTTTCAAAATATAAGTCAAATAATCGGTCCTGAAAAGATGACCACCATCATCTCACCTTAAACTCATCCATGATCTTGCGGATTCCCTTGCCACGTGCCCCTATGATGCGAGCGTGGACTCTGCTGTCCAGGGTGATGTCTTCAGAGATCATTTCCTCCAGTTCACCCACTATAGCCTGAATAGCATCACGTGCCGCCAAAGTATTTTGCTCATAGCCAGAAATTGTAATTTGATCCTAAAAGACCAAAAATAAATAAATGGCATGTTTTCAAAGAAATAAGCTTTTGCTTTATTAGTTTTTAGGCTCCAATCTGTTACCTGGTTCTCGTCATTTTTCTCTGGAAACTGAATGTTGACCTCGTGCTCATTACGGATTTGGGTGATAATGGCCCCTTTGCGTCCAATAATCTTGGGGTGATACTTGGGATCCACAGTGATGGTCAGCTTGAAGCTCCTGAGAGCCTGCAGACAAAAATAAATAAATAAAATATTTTATACACAGACACACACGAGTAATTATATTATTGAGTGGAAGTCATTTCAAACTCACTCGATCCTCCTGTTCAGCCTGTAGCTCTTTGACACGCTCAAGAAGACCCTCTTTAGCGCGGTCAAGGTGGGAGGCCAGGCCAGTAATGGAGATAATGTGAGACTGTAACTCATGAGCAGGCACTTGAATATTAACCTGTAAAAAAATATATATATATTTGTCAGGAATGACAGGTCAAATATGCAAAAGAAATAATACATCAACGGAAACCGGTAATATGTATAAATACACATATTTATACACACACACATATATACATGTATATATTAGGGCTGTCAGTTTAACGCGTTATTAACGGCGTTAACGCAAACCCCTTTTAACGGCGTTAATTTTTTCATCACGTGATTAACGGTCTTTTTGTCCTAGCAAACTTTGTAGTTTTTTCACATGCTTTTGCAACAGGACGCGGCATGCGTCCTG
>JAOTRC010000004.1:14868328-14883493 GCA_027497675.1 Cyprinella lutrensis
ATGAGCTTTGTTGTTAAAATTAAAACTTATTCCTCAAATTCAGTTTTGATAATTTTTTTTTGTATTCGCATTAGTATTATAGCATTAGGACATGTCTAAATTATACTGTACAACAGTAATACATTTCTGACAAGTTAAACCAAACTTTTATTTTGACGGGTTGCCGTGAAGACCTTTTGAGTTTGTGTGTTTGTCATGATAGTTGTTTTTTTTTTCTCTCAAATGAAGCAGGTAAAGGGCCTATTGCAGTTTAGAGGACCTAACGAGTCAACGTAGAGAAAAATAATGTAGGAACTAGATTCTTTAAAGGAGAACTCTGGCGCAAAATGAACCTTTGGTCTAAAAATACATTGTTCTCTGAGATTTGTTTTCATAATAATCGAATGTAAAGAGATTTCTCTCTAAAAACTGTTTAGCGTATAATGCTAGTAATGGGGGCATTTACTAAGTAAAAAGAAATCGCAAGTTTATACCACTAACAAGGTTCAAAATAGCCCCACACTCACACAGTAACATAATGAGGGTCCATAATTGCAAAATGAAGCATTGGGAACTTTGTAAGTGTACAGACTGTTTAATAAGAATATACTTTATAAAGATAGTTCACTTCATGTATACAGATAGGAGCCATCTTAGAAAATAGTCTCAATAAGTCGATCCCCGAACACCGTTCACACAGCTCAGATCACTCAGCACGACATTCATGGTTTGACTTGTCTTGATTGTTTTCCAAGAAACAATGGTAGGGGAAACACTGTTACTAATTTTATTTTAGAGTTCACCTACAATAAATTTACATGCATCCAAGGTCAAAACACACTCATTTAATATACACTGCACAGCACTGAAAACTGTTTGATTGAAGATTGTCTCTAAACCCTTCAGTTTTACTTTATCACTGAGGCAGAATCCTTTTTCTTTTGATGTTCAAAAATCTTCTAATGTAAGCAACACGAACTAAACACATCCAAGCCTCAGCGACAACTACAGTATTATGGTGGGTCCACAAAGACGTTTGCGGGCAGCCAAAGAAGATCATGGTATTGTTAATGTTGTCAGCTATTTTTACATTTAGTCTTAGTCCTGTGTCAGAAGTACTTTTTCATCTTTAGTTAACCTTGCCTCATTTTCCTTGACTAAAAGCCTGGGCAATTTAGTCTAATTTGTCGATGAAGTGTCATTTGTCATGCTACATAATGGTTATTTTGATAATAGGCTAACGATTCTTTTGCTTAATTATAAAAAAAATAATAAATTCTTGAAATCTGGGAACCGTAAGCATTAAAAACTTCTATAAGATTGTTATACAAAAGCAAACAGGTTTTAGTAATGCTTTTATAGTCTCGTCAACGATATAGTATGTTGATATAATCAATAATCGTTTAATGACATTGGTGTTGTCTTAGTCATGGAAGAAAAGAAGAATGAATATTTGTCTAACGAAATTAACATTAGACCATAGTCTGCCATTATGCAAATGTATTACAAGCCTACGTAGGAATTAGCGACTCGTTTAGGCAGATCAGAATAGGTTATATGTATCAGGAGACAATAACTATTTGATGTGCACTTTTTTAAATCTCTGCAGACCTATTCACAAATAGCCAAATTACACACTGCATTAATGGCAACATTCAAAAAAGCAAAATGGGAACCTTTTAACAAATGTGATGGACATTTAACCTCACATCAAAAGTTGATTTATAAAAAATAAATAATCTCACCAGTTCTTTCTGAATGGCAAGGATTCTGTTTTTTGCTGCCTCACAGTTTGCCTTCTTCCCAGTGATGACAATCATTTCAGAGTTGCTGTTTTCCGCAGGCAGGTCAATCTTAGTGTTAGTCTCTTCACGAATCTAATAAAGAAAAAAAGCGCCAGTAAACTAAACTGTCTGTGAATGGATGAATGTGCAAGTCTAAAAAGTAACTACTCACCTTCTTTATATTTGCTCCTCCTTTGCCAATTATGTTTTTGTGGAATTGCTTGAAAATGGGAACTGAGACAGAAAAGCTGTTCTCAACCTGGAAAAAGAACAAAAGTAGTCTGGTTTAAAGGGCACTTATCAAGTAAAATTCACTTTTACATAGTGTTTGAACAAATGTATGTTGGCAGTGTGTGAGCAAAACCACATGCAGCTAATTTACATTTAAGGTGGTACAGACCAAAACAGCTCTTTTTAAAACAGACCCCAAAAATGCAATTTTTAAATGGTTATATTAAATTAACTGTGGGGTATTTTGTGCTGAAACTTCACAATACATTCTGGGGACACTAGACACCAATATTACATCTTGTAAAAAGGGGCATAATGGGGGCCCTTTAAGAAACAGATGTCATTACCAATTGACTACCATAGTATGTATTTTTTTCTACTATGGAAGTCAATGGGGAATGAGATCTGTATGATCTTTGTGTTCAGCAGAACAAATAAACACATTATTACCGTTTGGAACAACTTGAGGGTCAGTAAATACTGAGAGAATTTTCATTTTTGGGTGAACTATCCCTTTAAGTGGATCAAAATCATCACCATTGTGTTTGTGTTCCTAATATATTGATTTAAAATATCAGCAAATGAGTAAAAAGACAAGGCAAGAGAAAATTCAGGAAAAATTACAAAAATGTGTTTACCATTTCAGCCACCAATTTCTGCATAAACTTTGCGCATTTTTCCACCTCAGTCCGAGGCCCACGCAATTGTACTATATCACTTTTCTGCGCTGGGTCAGGGAAGTTGATGATGACCTGAAAGCAAGGGGGAAGGAAAGGTTATTTCTCCCTTATATGTAAACATGTGAATGGAAAAATAAACCATGCATCCCAAAACACTTACCTCAGGGAACTTATCCCGAACTTCCTTAATTTTCTCCCCTTTCTGTCCGATGATAGCTCGATGAAGACGTTGTTCAATGATCATGTCCTTTGTACGCTCATTCTCCTGTTAAAATCATGACATTCTTAGAGACTTTAAGTCGAGAGTTGCCAGGCAACTCATGCAAATAACCCAGAGGACTTTATACTCCAAGGCTGAAGAGCCTACAGATGTTTTGTTTTGCTTTGCTTTTCCCCACAGACGCACAAGCACCTGACTCCACTTTAAGAATTATGCAAACCAATTTACAGCAGACATTATAGAGTATAGACATTATAGAGAAATTAGAGTAAACCATTTAAAGGGATACTCCACTTTTTCTGGAAATAGGCTCATTTTTCCTCGCCCCCAGAGTTAAACAGTTGAGTTTTAACGTTTTCAGATGTATTCAGCCGATTTTCTGATACTTAGAAGAATATCAGTAAACAGACAGTTTCTTTTCTCATTGACTTCCATAGTATTTTTTTTTTCCTACTATGGAAGTCAATGAGACCAGAAACGCTCTGGTTATTGACAATCTTCTAAATATCAGAAATTCGGCTGAATGGATTCGAAAAAAGTGAAACTCAACTGTTTAACTCTGGGGGAGTTGTAAAATGAGCCTATTTCCAAAAAAAGTGGAGTATTCCTTTAAGACAAATGCAACGGTTACATATAATGTGGTAAACCCTAACCAAAAGAACACCGAATAGAAAACGGTAAACAGACACTTCTTTATTCAATTACAAATCCATCCAACTTGCCATGCGTGACGCTAGCTCCAGCAGCTCCTTCTTGGCCTCCTGCACACCCTGGGGGTCACCCTCGATACGGATAAGGTTACTCTTCTCATGGTCAGGTGGAATGCGGACAGACACTTTGTGCAGTTCCTTTATGCGGTTAACTGGGTGTGGAGAGAAAAGCACATGTGTTATGTGCTTGCATTATATCTGACTTAAATTTCAGAACAGCTGTATACTCACTGTTTGCACCGCTTTTCCCAATTAAGTGTCGGTGGAACTTGGGGTCCACACTTATCTCAGTGTAGTCCATTCGACTAACCTATGGAGAACACATAAAAACCCAAACAAACTGTTTAGGTCACATTGCGGCCAAAAAATAAAGCAATTGGAAGCCTATGTGTTTCATGTAATATGGAGATTAGTCTTACCAGATCTGTAACGATTTCTTGAATCTGCCCCTGTACTATCTGTACATCTTTAGTAGGCCCTTCCAGCGTGATCTTGTCCTCACCCTCAGTGAACTCAATGTGCACCTGTTCATAAACAGAGCATTACAGGGTTAGTTCACCCAAAATGCCATCATTTACTCACCTTCATGTCATTACAAACCCATAAGATAATATATTTGTTCATCTGCAGAACACAAATGACAATAAAATAAAACCTGAGATTACTTTCCCTCCTCTGAAAATCCATTCCACCAAAACTATGACCCTTCAAAAAGTTCATAAAGCCCTAACCTCATAAAAGTAATCCATATAAATCAAGCGGTTTAAGCCAAGTCTTAAGAGACACAACTGATTTAAATCTAGGCTTTTAAATCACATAGTGAACAAAGCAGATACATAGAGCATATCAAATATGGTCAATGGGATGCTTGCTAGACGCATGAACTATCTGAGGTTTGTTGATCTACAGTCTTTCCCCACCATTGACGTAATTCGTCATTTGACAATGCATCTCTGCCATTGACAATTGATAAATGTTCATATTTTAATAAAAGTTTAAATTAAATGTTCAAAGCAAGTGCGATCTTGGAATAAATCGCACAATTCAAATAGATTATATATGAAAATTTTGAAGTATCAACACTTTAGTTTAATGGTCTTTTAACGCTGCAGTTCTAAATTTTTCTTTGTCGGCATCTCTGTTCGAAATCTGCAATTTCAGTTATTCACAGAATTATTAACTTTAGGCGAGTCGCACTTTGACTCGGCACAGGACAAATGAACACAATGTTTGAGGAAAGTGTGTGTGTCAAGTCACCACGCCGGTGTGGATATGCTATTGGCAGTCAGAATCACAGATTATTATTTTGTAAGTATGACCAACATGGTAATTTTCACCGCAAAATGTCATCTGAACTAGTAAGAAACATCCACTTTGCTCTGGTTCTGCCATTGCAGTAAATCACAATGATTAAATCTAACAATCGCTTATATCACGCAAAACCGTGCAAATTATACTTTGTTCTCAAATTGTTAATACTATCAATGTCAGCATTGCGTGACATGTAATTTCCTTCCGATATGTATCCATGTTTTCGCATGGGTCTGGTTGAGGTCTCTTTTTCGGTAGCCACTCCGAACAAGGTCTTTTTTCATTTTACAGCGGGTAAATTTCTAGTTGTCACTGGTGATTGTCATATGAACCTTTCTGGATCCGCCATCAAACTGACAAGATTAATTATATCAAGTGCAGTGACAAAAGGCTATAAATGTCCACCTTTTTCCTTTAATGCACTGTCTTTAGCAACTCATCAGTAGTAACAGAGAATAAGTAAATGCTCATACTGTTGCTTCCAGGCTATGTATCCCTTTATCAGACTGATATGAACTGATTAATGTATCTTCAACTATTGTGTGCTTATTGGCTCAAGCCCCATGTCATTCTGAACTACCTGTGCTGGTTGATGCAATTACTGCAACCTTTGAACATCTACACATGCCCCTCATGGAGCAAAACGAAGGATATTCAGGCCAAGCACTCTGATGTGATAAGGGAAAAGTTGCCTCGCCTTGGGCATTTGCTGGGTGATCTTTGCCAGATTCTGTCCTTTCTTGCCAATAATGAAACGATGAAGCCAAGAGGGAGCAGAGACTGAGGACACAGTGTAGCTGTTAGCCTGTGCAGAGAGAGTAAGGGTCAAAGGTTACACAGTCAAATTGATAGCCCTGGTACCCTTACATTTTTGATGCATTTCCTAAGTTAAAGTAAAAAGAAAAAAAGTGCAAAGGGAGCCTGAGGGAAAGAATTCTTGTACGGAAATATGGGGGGAGGAAAACTGTCTTGTTTACCTTGGCATACACTTCAGTGAGTGCCTGGCCCAGCCGGTCTGGCTCCCCACGCAGGATTACTGTCTCTGAGCTGCTGTCGAGGGGTGGGATCTCGACCGAGACGCCGGTCCTGTCCAGGATCTCTTGCAGGGTGTTACCCTTAGGCCCAATCACATACTTATGCTGAGATTTCTTCACCTCCACTGCAATAGTGGTTGCATTCTTCTTCTAAAAGAACCAAAACATCTTCCTCAGTCGCGTTCAGGTTTATCATTACTTATTTCACATGGATAGGCATTTCAGGATTTGGAAAAGTCAATAAAACTCCATTAATTATTCTGTCATTGCTCACCTTCTCCTCATAAATCTTCTTGATCTTGGCCAAGGCCAGGGCCACCTGCTCCTTTTCCCCAGTGATGACAATCTCAGTTTTGTTCACACTGGGTGGAGGGACATTAATGCGGGCTCCGGTCTCCTGCATCAATTCCCCCACTAGCTTGCTATAAGCTCCAGTGAGGAAGGGGTGGAACACCTTTTCAATGTTAATTCTCTCCACCGCACGCTTATCCTGCAATTTATTGAAAATGTCACCACCATCTTCTAGATTGAATCTGATATAATTGTGTGATAACAGTTAAACATAAAAATGGAATTAGGTTCCAGACCTGCTCGGCAGAGATGAGCAGGATCTCATGCTTGGCCTTCTCCAAGCCTTCCTTTGTTCCAGAGATCTTGATCAGGTTACTGGGGTCTTCGGGTCTAGGGATCTGGATCTTGGTGGCAGTCTTGAGCTCGAGCTCCTGCAGCTTCTCCCCATTCTTGCCGATGACAAAGCGATGATGTTCTTTGGGGATGGCCACAGTAGCTGAAGCCTGTTGCAAAGTAAAGCATTAACAGGATTTACTAGGGATATACAACTATTTTATTCTGGGAGATACTGACCAGCTGACAAGTTATTTTCATGATCAATAGCAATAAATTGACAAAATGAAAATTGTATGCTATTATCAAAATTAATGTTTAAACAGCTAAAAAGTGCTTAAAAATACAAATCAAACAGATATTCATTTAGAAATTTGCTAAACATAACTTTTTTTAAAAATTAGTGTTTTAAAGACTAACAAGCGTCATATGATGGTAACACAAACTTAAATTTAAAATTTAAAGTTTAAGGTTTAAATTTAAACTTTTAAATTTAAAAAAAAAACTGGCTGATGACCAATAATAATGCCAAAATCTTGAGCCTTTCTACAAGCTGCCTAAAACATTAGAAGCATAAAAATTACATTACTTGAGTCTGCAGTCGGGACACAATCTCTTTGCGGGCTTTCATGACAGCGTCATGTTTCCCAGAGACCATTATGGAGAGGCCTTGGTCTTTAGCCATGGAGAGTTCCAGGTGGGCTCCCGTCTTGTGCATGATGTCAAGACAAACTTTAGCCTGGTCTCCTTCTCCAAACTGGTTTATGTCCTTGTACTTGCGCTCTTCCAGAGGCACATGGAAAACCTGTATTTATCCAAGCAGAAAACAGTCAAACCAAGCAATAGCCATTCCCCAGTTAAAATAGTGACTGTAACTAGCTTGACCACCATACCTGGGTAATTATTGAGGACTTGAGAGGTTTGAGTTTAGTCGTCCAGGCATTTCCAGTCTCCTGTACCCCCTCTGGCAAAGGCTTTTCAGGCAGAGGGGGAAAGGCATCCTTGTAGGTGGGAAGGCTATCCTCCTCTTCAACACCACTAGTGCCCGCCACAGCAGCTAACAGGGAAAAGAGCAACAACGTCAACATTCATGTTGCCAGAGAATGTTAGGAACATGTCAAAATGACCAAAACCCCCATTTACCTTTGACCTGCTCTGGCAGAAGGCCACTGCGATGCTCATTAAAGCTTTCTTGCGTAAGTACAGCGACTGAGCTCATGGTCGAAATCCCACGTTTACACGGAGTCCGAGTGTGCCACTAGGAGAGGAAGAGCTCAGGTGATTACTACATTAAAAGGCACTGTGCCTGACTGAAGTTACAACCAAGACAAAAGAAAATACAACCTGGCAGTTAAGAATTGAACTGTCAACATGGGTGTAGCTTATATCTTTTCATGATATAACAGATTCAAGTCAGCACCATGACATTCACACCAAAATGCAAATGAATGTTATTGATTTCTTTTTTGTGAATGATTCTTCCATGTAAGTTTCATTTAAAAAATAAAATTTCACAACTCCATCTTCCAGTGAAATTACAGACTTCTCTCTGTTGACAAGACTTCTCCAATCATTTACCCAATTCTTCCATTCAGCGTCCATTCAACCAAAAACGAAATGATAGAACCAAACCACAACTCAAATCTTTTTCGATAATCAATTTCACTCTCAAAAACAATAAAGAAAAAAAGATGTCACTACTTCAGCTTTCATCACAGCTTTATTAGAAATGGGGGAAACCCTCTATTTTGGATAACTTTTGGTTTGTTCAGAGCAAAATAAGTGAACATTGTCTGTATGAGCAAATTTAAAACACTGTAAGCACTCATCCATTTTGTGGAAGGTCAAAGTTGTCCATCTGTTACCTTGGGCAAGGGCTAATTCTAAGCCATGGAGTTAGATGAACGAGCTCTAAAGCTAAGAGGATTTCCCCACTAACCCTTATTTGTTGTACCCCTAGCATGCAGGGATGAAGCAAAAAGTGTGTTTTTTTTTCTACTTCGTAAATAAGTTTCAAAAAGCACGCACGCGTTTAATTGAAAGCATGCGCGCCACACCTCAGTGAAACGTCTACTTGGCAGACTGCTCTCCTACTCCTCCGCACAGGACTGTGAGGAAACTAAAGAGACAACATAAAAGCTGAGGCTACTGTTACAGCCAAGCAGCCTTGAGTCATGAAAGAGCACTTATATTCGTTGCTAAAATTCCAATGACTAGCACGGCTCTTCATGAGTAGGTAGCGAAAATGGTGTGCAGAAATTATACAGTAAAAATAAAAGACTATAGATGAACTAACCCTTGGGATAATTGGCTAATCACTCTTGTATTAAGTCATACAACATTCCTTCCAGTTCAGTGTGACAATCTGGCCCCGGCCTCAACCCACCCCAATTGCAAACTCCAAACCTCTCTACAGTACAAGGCTGTTTTAATGTGCTTCTCTCTGCATGTACACCCCTTTCCAGGGCCTCTTCCTCTACAGGCCTAAAGACTTGGACCCAGAGGCTAAACACATACATACAGCTCCTCAAGGCAGATCAAAAGCACTCCAGGGGAGCTGATCCACAAACCAAACACTAAAAAACCCTTCAGATGCCCAAGTTACATTTAATCATATGACCACTCACAAGATTTGATCTTAATGATCACAGCACACAACTTTTGATCCCATGGCTACAAACAAGAATCTTGCGGTTCAAACCAAACATTAGACCTGTCAGCAAATTAATCTAGTAGAAACAGAGGCAGTGGTCAATGATCTTACCAGCTAAATGGTCAGTTACCAGTTAATCCGTCCTGTAAAGCTGCCCGTTCGTGTCAGCCTGCCAGCTTTTGCCTAAGACAAAACATAATCAAGAGAGAAATGGGGGGAGACATCAAACTGTCACTGATGATGCAAAACCACTTAGCTAGCCAGAACTTAGTTACACGTGGCATGATTTGTTTGCATTTCATTTGACCTTGCATAATTCTTCTTTAAATACCTGCAAATGTGACTCATTAAAGCTGGAAAAGGGAACTAAAATACTGATCAATCCGGTTCAGTCACCTACTTGTGATCCTCGTTCACAAATTAAAAATAATTAAATCATAACCATACTTAAAGATACATTGAATATACTCGCAAACATGTGTATAAATACTTAACATGCGCAAAATGAAACCAAAAAAATAAACTCCTGTCTTTAAGTGTTGAAATGGCCCTCTCGCGTCTTGCTAACGTGGCCATTCCTGCGTATGTCAGATTTAAATATGGCGGATTAACATTCGTATTTCTCTCAGAATGACACAAAAAGGGGAACTGGGATAATAGCTCAATGTATATTTAATAAATACAATGTTTTGGGTGTATAAAACACGACTTTTGTATGCAAGATCTCCACCGCGCTGCTACATGCGCGCTACGTCAACTCATGACACGCCATGCTAACGGCTAACAGAGTAGGGGAAAAATAATTCTCGTTTAACACTGAATTTCCCAATTCACATCGAGAAAGATTTAAATCCCGGGAGAGGTTAATGGGTATATATTTAATGGGATTAGTGGTGTCTGACGTTGTAAGATACGTCAGTTATTGTGGTTTGCGGAGATGAAAAACTTGTCCTGGCTAGGCACCAACTCCAGTAAACTTTGAGCTGCGCTTGCGCGATAGTGACACGTACACCAGCTAGCGCAAACGCTAACACACTGGATTAGGAAAACTTTACTCTTATTGATCCATTATAACCTAATACTCTGAGATTGACAACGCCTAACAAATATGCACTAAAAACACGACCTTTGCTGATGGCCGATTGTACATGTTAATTCAAGATCAGCATTAGTGACTGTCCACACAAAGTCCACGTAGGCATTAGATCAAAGGGTGAAACAGTGTGGAGAATTTGACATGGAGTCGAGCCAGAGCACAATTGTACGGCAGAACGTTCCCCTTACGATGTACGAGTAAGTTACCAGAAATCAAGAATAACTAAAGCAGTTGTTCGAATGTATAACATATACTGATTGATTTGCAGAATGACGAGTGACTTACTTGTGTTTGTGTTCCCGTCTGCCCTGTGTGGTGCAGAAGCTTGTAGTGAAACTCCACTGGCGAAAGGGAGGAGCAGCAGCCTGTGAGTTATATAGCTCAAGTCTCCTCCAATCACATTCCCTCACGTCACTGCCTGTGCAGATCATGCATTTCTTCAGTCTGGAGAGGGTCTGGTTCATAGACTGGCTGCGATGTCATTGTTATTTGTCTGTATTTTTTTTATCTTTCTCTTTCCTTTTCATTTTGGCTTAATGCATTCACTGCTGTTTCTTTTTTTTACAACAATATATATATTATTATATTATCTGGAGAGAAAAAAAGCGGTGTTCAAATGTAGTAGGCCTAGTGGTGGGAATTTGTGTATTCATCTCAGTAATAATCTTTTCATCAGAAAGATTCTTTCATTCGTTATTTATGCAGGTTACATCAGCAGTAGGTGTATTAGGCCTAGTAAAGGTCCTGGGTAAGATTTGTGTGCACTTTATTTAGCGGAGAATATCTCAACTGTTCTAGACTAGGCCTAATATGACTCCATTGAACAACATAACAACATGTGATGTGTGCCAAAATCTCTAACAGGGACGAAAGTCCTGAAAAGGACCACATTAAGTGACACTATAATGACACCACAGATGAATGGGACTTTTGCGTCCCTTTTAAAGATAACCTCATAAATTTAATACAGATTAATCTTCATATTAAGAGAAATACTTTTTGTATTACAATTTTTCTAAAAAATAAAATAAAATATGAGGCAATATCTTAAATATGCATTCATATAAACCCTTGAAGCTGCAGATTTTCTGAGATCACAATGTTCACAATGACCATAATTATAAGGTCAGAGAAGAGTGTAAGCATTCTGATTTAATATAAAGAAATTGGCTGAAAAAAGTCAACCTATTACACACATGAGGTCATTGCAGAACACATGGCTGTCAAACAAGATGATTTGAGATTTGATTTGACGAAGAGTAAGGAAATCTACTATTTGTTCTTTGTGTTGCCATGTACATTTACAGTAGCCTACGTGTCAATATCATTTGAGTTGTAATTTTGTGTATTTATGTAATTGTAATGAATTTGTATCAGTTTTATATTTATTTTGGTGTGCATTGTATCTAGCTAACAACAGTTTGTCCACAAAGTTAATGAATTCAGACTATTTTCTGTGGATGGTCTATCGCTTCTGCAAAAAATTGACACATGAGTGACAGTGTCCCTGGATTCACAGCTGTGAGAAGTGCAACTGTGAATGCAGAAGAAATGCTGGAATAAATAAACGTGGAAATAAATAAATGTAGAAATAAATAAATGTGAAAATAAATAAATGTAGACATAAAAACATAAATACATCAATGAATGTAGAAATAAATAAAAGTGGAAATAAATGAATGAATAAATGTATAAATAAATAAATGTGTGAAAAAAAAATCCAATTCATAAATAAGGAAATAAAAGTATAAATACTAATTTATTTGTACTTTTTTACATTTCTTTGTATATTCATTTCTGTAGGCTATTTATTTTTGTATTTTTGCTTTTTTACATATCTTCGTATTCATGTATTTATTTATTTTTAATTAAGTCAGCTTTGGCATTCCATACCCGCAAACACATGCAATCATTATTGACTTCATGGCATTGGTGAGAAAGGTATAACACTTACACTACATGGTCATTGTGAACATTGTGATCACCTCAGAAAATCTGCAGCTTCAAGAGGTTATATGTGCGCATATTAATGAGATATTGCCTAATTTGCATAATTTTATTTTATTTTTAAGATAAAGTGTAATACAAAAAGTATTTATCTTAATATGAAGATTAAACTGCTTGAAATGTATGAGAATAATAAACATTAATTCTAACAATAAATCCATGTCAGGCATTTTCATAATAATAGATTATAGATAATGTCATGATAATCGATAGACTTTATCATCATTGCATTATACATAAAATATTATGTCATGCAGAAAAGTAAATCAAGGCACTCTTCTTTAGAAAATTAAAAAGCCTTTATTAGACTGGCTATATCATGATAGAAAAAAATTGTTAAAACATATGGGGGGAAATACAACAAGGGTTGTATTAAAAGAATGTCATGATCAACTGTAGGCTATCAAATGCCGCACTCAAATCTAAAGCCTGGAACACACCAAGCCGACGTCGACGAACAGCGCTGATGAAAGCCGACTGTGTTGTTGCCTCTCGTATGCTCTCTCGTCGGGGTAAAAAGCTGCACTTGAACACACTGAGAGAACTACAGGCGACTGTCAGCTACAATGTGCATTCTCCGCCTGCGTGTAATGAGCCAACTGTCTATTTCTGTAGATATATTAGTCTATATTAGTCATTCAAAAAGGAAAACCGACGCTGCCGGCTGCAGTTACCGTAAACAAAGCAGCGCGTTCTTACCGTTTTGAATATCAATCCTGCTAAACGTTATCTTTATTCCACTCCACTCATGTCAATATTGAAATATTCGCCAAGGAACACTCAGGTAAGATGACGTAACATAAGAACAGCCTTCTGTCTTTACCGTTAAGACTTCTTTGCTTGCTGTTATGCTTTTATTCTTGTGCACTGACTCTTTCACTATGCTGAATAGCCAATCAGAGTTCTCTCTTTTCAGAACCGTGCGGAACACATTGAAGAAACTTAGTCGGCCGACGCACAAAAACTGCCCGACGACCGACCGTCGGCTGTGTGTTCTGGGCTTAAGGGTGTAGGGGGCGATATCTTCTTCTTCGGATTTTCACGGCAGCTGGCATCCATTGAGTTGCATTACTGCTATCTTCAGACTTGATCTACCCTTTACTTTCACTCATCTAATCCAATCCCCCTCAAAAAAACCATAGCCATTTCCTACTCTCCACACTCTCTCCATACTCCAATAAACTTTTTATTGTATTATCTAGTTCTACCCTTCCTATATTTTTAACTGTTATAATTTCTTGTCTTTCCAGATTAAATTTCCTGCATGTTGTAAGAATATGTTCTACTGTTTCAACCTCCTGACTAGTGATGTTACGTCTGACACCGACGTTCCGAAGCTTGCTTCAAACTCGAACGGTCCTTGCAGTGAACCATTGCTTCGGAGCTAGTATCATTACGTCACTGGTCACGTGTAAAGGACGTCTGAAGCAAACAAACTAGTTCAATCCTGTTGTGAACCACCTAACTGCTTTGACAGCCCAATGTTAACAGGTCTGAAAGCTGGCAGCTGTATTTCTTATAAAAGTGAAGCCAAACCATGGCAACAGGGTTGCAGTAGTCAGTGTTTGGGTTGGCGTTATTGTTGAGGAGAGTGGATTGAGTTTATTTCAGTGTTGTGATGGAGCCAGCGATAAAGAGAAGAACCGGTGTTGCACCACTGACAAGCAGGTACTTGAAATTATTATCACTGTGTTGTGATATTTCATATTAGATTCTAAACTTGCAGTGATATTCCTGTTCTCTCCAGGTTCTGACATTTGTCCAAGTGACAGACCTCTTCCAAACCTCTCTCTGTCAAAATAAATTCCTGCTCCCTTGAATAAAAGCAAAGTAAGTCTTGAGCACAACAATGAAATTGGATTGGTCAGAAACATTATCAGGGAAAGTTTGGTTTCAGAGCTACACAAAATATTCACACGAACAATTCAAGAGAAAGATTTTAGCACCAAAAAGCCAAAAGTAGAAAGTCTACTCAAAAACGTATACATATTAGATATTTCCAATGGAGAGAGTCCAGCAGATGTTCCTGTGATAAAATGCTAAAAACAGATGAGGATAATCTCACTGAACACTTGCTTGAAACTTCATCGAGGACACCAACAATACTGCCTTTTCAAGGTTTGGTGGACAAACTTATAGACAGCCCCTCTAAGAGAGACTCTAGTTGCATGTGGGTTGATAAGAAAAAGTCACTAGAGAACTTATGGCTGGATCAAAACATTTTAAGAGACAGTGAATTTCTGAGCCAGCTCAGCTAAAGCTAAAGCTTCAAGAGGTTCTATAAAGTGTATGGTTATGACCTCCTTTTATAACCTCTACTCTGTTTTCTGATGTTCTTCTTTGCTCTTGCCCATCTTCACACCCCTTCACCAGCATCTGTATGAGGTGTCACATCCGAGCAGACATATCATCAGAGCTGACAGTGGCTGTAGAACATTTTCAGGAATCTTCAGTGCTGAAAGGCGCTCTGCCACCAAGAGATAGAGAGCCATTGTTTTCTAGCATTGCAAAGATCAAAGAGATCAGTCAAAGGTAAGAACCAGGGCTAGTTTGTATAGTCTGTTGAACAAGACTGTACATTGAATAAAATTCAGAGTAAAGAATTCAGATCTGATAATATAATTATTTCTTACTGTTCAAACAGAATTTGGGTCCTGAACATTATTTATTATTTAAGATATTAATACTATTGTAACAAGGTTCAGGGAAGAAGGAGGCAGGAACCGGATGACAATAAAGAAATAAAACTTTATTTAAATAAAATAAACAAACAAATTACCTGCCAGCAGCCCCTCACGGACGACTGCTGGCTACCGAAAATAAAACATAAATACCG
>JAOTRC010000004.1:14898471-14908569 GCA_027497675.1 Cyprinella lutrensis
TTTTAGGAGTTGCTCCTAAATTCGTCAGTTAGGAGCTACTTTTAGCCTTAAAATTCTTTGTGAATACGGCCCCAGATAGCTATCTTATCTGAGAGAACGCGTGAACTGGCCAGGTGGAAACAGCCCCTATAAATCATGTTACCGGTGGTTGAGATTATGTAAATTTTAGGGTTGTTGATGTCACTAACCTGGGAGGAAGGTCGTGCAGTCCTTAAAAAGCAAATTCTTTAAAAGTTCAAACAATGCTCAAACAAAAGTGAAATCATAATCAACCACCCCTCTAAATGTCCTATTTCAACTAAGGCCTAATCCTGTTTTAATCTAATACCTGTCTTTGAAACCAGGCCATATTGATAAACGGCTATGCATGAAGGTACTAATTGTTCAAAACTTTAAAGACCAATAACAAGTATTAAAGCTGAAACAAATTCGACGTCTAGTCAGTCTCACTGACACTGAATTCGTCCGTTCTGATCCAGCCTTAATTTAAACTTATTTATGGTTATAAAGTGGCATGAACTTGCAGCTGTTTGATTTTAGAAACTGGCAGGTCCATACAGTCAGTAATGATTTGTCATGAGGGCGTGTGCATATTGGTCACTAGTCTGTCTTTTCTGACTCTAACCTCATTTCCAGTTCACCCGGAAACCCACTGGCCTGCTCTCCTCGTCTGTGAGCTGCTCCTCCGCATGGCCAACTTGTAATTTGTGTTGCCATCTAAATGCTGAAGGCTTGTAGCAATCCCAGCCTCAGCGTGTATTTATGGATATGGGTTTGTTCTCTACTCCACAGCGTCTGCCCGAGTAATAATTTTCTCCAACTTTGAAATCAGGGAAAATGTATTTGTGGACTTTTACTCCTTAGTTTGATGTAATCTTTAGCTATATTTTTGGCCTTTGTAACCTATTTGGGTCTATTTGCCATGTGTTAATAACTCATTCGAGACTAATTTTTGATCAAGGAAAATGGTGTAAATTGCGCTATATTGACTCTCCAGTACTGACACTTTCCTCGCTACTGTAGAAGTGTTTGTTATGGTGATGTGTCAACAGTTGTCAACACCTCATTTCTATTCTTGACATGAACTACACCAGATTATTTGTCTGAACCACAGTGTTGAAACATACCTGTGACTATAACAACCAAATACAGATTGTGTAATGTTTCTTGTTTTTGGTCTACTAATCCTATTAATGTTCAAAGGTTTGGTGTTGGTAAGAATTTTTAAAATTTCATATGCACACCAAGACTGCGTCAGTTTTATTCAGTAAAATGATACAATATAAACAGTAATATTATGAAATATAAATACAATTTTCAATGACCGTTTTCTATTTTAATATATTTTAAAATGTAGTGTATTCCTGTTATGGCAAAGCTGAGTTTTCAGTATTCATAATATGATCCTTCAGATCATGGTGCAAAAAACAACAACTTCTTATTAATGTTGAAATCAGTTATTCTGCTTAATAATTTTGTGGAACTGTGATACTTTTAAAAGGATTATTTTAATAAATAGAAATATTCAAAAACTGTGTATTTGAAATAGAACCCTTTGTAACATTTATAATATCTTTACTTTCACTTTTAAACAATTTTATGCATCCTTACTAAATAAAAGTATTACTTTTAATAGACTTGCTGACTCCAAACTTTTGAACGGTAATGTATGTGGTTATAGTAATATTAAAATGATAATATTAATCATTAAACCCAACCTTCTGTTGAAATGAAAGTAGGATAGACAGGCTGTGTCTGAAATTACATTAGTCATAGGGTATGCGGAGATGAACTGTTCTTTAAATAGGGGCTGTAAATACATTCTGGGACATACTTCATCTGCTGTTATCCTTTGACCTGCCTGTTCTTTGGTCTATGACATTCTTATAACAGCCACAAATAATTTACTTGGCTGCTGTTGTTAAAGTTCAATAACCACAAAGGTACAACTTTATTGGTACCTGTAGCGCTTGCACTTGAAAATAGCCATAACATTGTTCTCTTTCAGTTTTTTACATTTCGAATTTTGTGGCTTTATAGCTCCAATTGCATAAATGTCCATTGGCTCAACACTTCAGAATCCCTGGTTATAGTTTGTCTAATGTACCATGAATACTGTATATTCTAAAATACTACCAATTTGTTTTTGTTTTTTTACATATGTGCATATTTGGACGCAGGTGATTGTCAATCACCCGTTTTTGTTTAGTCTAATTTCAATCTTACAGCTGATTGGTCTGTGTCGGTGGCAGTGCTTATCCTGAGTTGATTTGTTGCATTGATATTTCCAGTATAAACAGGCTTGAAACACTCTGACTGTCAGACGTCTGGCTCCCTGTGGGTTTTTGTTCACTAGGCCAATAGGAAGTGATGAGGAAGCCGCTACAGCAGCCCAAACTTCCTGTTCCATCCACACCCATGGGACGCTACGAGTCAAAATCTATTCCATACAATGCCATTCAAGTGTATACAAAACTACAACATTGACCTAAATTTTTGTCATAACAAGGACTCTGGCAGCTGTGATGGTGTGGGCTCGTCTTAGAACGAGTTATTAGCTTTTATAATTTAGTTGGCCATATGTTTTCTCAGCTCTCGAAACAAAGAGAACATGCACGCATACACATTTGCATGGAATTTGACCAGTGCACGCAGCACGCCATTCAAGCCCTACTGTGACCTTCTGAGGAATCTATTGGAGAGCTGGGGCTCTGCGGGGGGAACGGCAGAAATAGACGGTATTAAACAACAGCGACTCCAGAGAACTCTCGCACAACCTAGGGCCAGAGCATGCTGCATTTTAGGAGATCCCCTGCTTTCAGTTGTGAAGAGAGACAGAAGAGGTTGTGTGTGTGTGTGTGTGTGTGTGTGGTAGCATGTCACACTAGTTCTCTTACTGAGCTGACTCTGTGCCAGGCCCAGGAACCTTGCCAAATACTCTCCAATGAGGGTCTGTTTATAGCTGCTTGTGGAGAGAGAGGGTAGAGAGCCCCCTTTATCTGCTCAATGACACTATGCAACAGATATAAATACACCTTAGCCATGTAATAATGTCCTCTTTGTCTGGACAAATACTTTTTATGCAACTACAAATTTATTGCCGGTCTGTTTGTTTTGGTGATGATGCATCAAAATGTTACATTTATTCTTGCTACATTGACTTTTGGGTCAATGACATTATTATTTTCATTATTTTTGTCCAGATCTGTTATTAAAACCTACATCACAAACGCATTTTGTATATACACTATTTTGAATAAACCTCTTGAATGAATTAACATGTTTTTAACTTCTATATTAATAATATATTTGATATATTATGGGGGGCATTAAGTCAACTATTACTGTCCTGATATTAGAGATGTCCTGAAATTAGAGAGAATTTTTTCAAGAAAAATATATTGTTTTTACTTTATTTTGATAGTCCTTTTAACACATTCTGTTGACTATAAGTAACGTTGCGTGCACCTACATGTTATGGAGTTCTAGTAGAGTATTAGAAGACTGGTTGGGTTCGAATAAGTTGGTATAAATAAGTACACACATGTACTGGAATAAAGTTTATATTTTGGATATATACACTATAATAGAGTTAATCACCATTTGAAAGTAAATTGACACTTCAAATTGACACTTCAAATTATATTGTTACAATTTTAAGTGTTGACAAGTGACATTTAAAAATCTAGCTATTTGTCATTGAATCATTATGCATTTGCCTTTTCAGAATCATGGGAAAAAACATGATCTCTATTTTAAACAATTTCATTCTCAATTTATTCAGTATCATGCTGCTCTGCTTGATATTTGAGTTGTTTTTTTTTTTTAAATCATTAATTGACAATTTTTTGGGGGAAAATGGTAGCCTGACTTACTCACATTCTATTCAGTTCTGCTCCATAGGGCTTTGATTATGAGGCGTGTCTTAAACAAACCAGGAAAAAATGGATTGGATAGACCTACAACCAATCCAGAGCAATGGAGTAAGTGATGTTTGTTGAGCGAGTTGTCAACAGAACTGAACTGCATGCACTCTTGAAAAAGTATTTTGAGTGTTAAAATGAGTAAAATGAGTAAAATGAGTGTTAACGACCTTTGCCGGTGTTCCAACAAGAATTTAAGGATTCGTTGAGTACTAGCAAGCTCGAAAACCATTTTTGAACGAAATAGAAAATGTAAAATGTATAGCCTATATGAACAATTTTTCCGTTTAAAATTAGATCTCGACAATAAAGCCAAAAATAGGGTATGGTGTGCTTCGTGCGAGTAGGATAATAAAGCGTCACCATTTTTTGATGCAGCGATGGCTTTGACATGCCCATTTCGGTTGCTTTTTTTACTTGGTCTTCCATGAGTGCGACCAAAGGAGGAGAAACCACAATGACAATATGTTCTCATTGCGTCCCATCTTCTTAAGCCTGGAACACACCAAGCCGACGGTCGGCCGTCGGGCAGATTTTGTGCGTCAGCTGACTAAGTTTCCTCGGTGTGTTCCGCACGGTTCCGTGCCGTCGGCTGAAAGTAGTCCTTGTCGGCTTTGTTTCGCCTGATTCGACATGTTGAATGAATCGGTGTCGGGCTGTCGGGGAAAGAGAGAACTCTGATTGGCTGTTCAGCTTGTGAAAGAGTCAGTGCACAAGAATCAAAGCAAAACGGCGAGCAAAGAAGTCAAAACGGTAAAGATAGAAGGCTGTTCTTATGTTATACGTCATCTTACCTGAGTGTTCCTTGGTGAATATTTCAATATTAACATGAGCGAAGTGGAATAAAGAAAGTGTTTAGCAGGATTGATATTCAAAACGGTAATCATGTGCTGCTTTGTTTACGATATGTGTATCTGCAGCCGGCAGCGTTGGTTTTCCTTTTTGAATGAAGAATATAGACTAATGTATCTGCAGATATAGAGAGTTGGCTCATTACACGCAGGCACAGAACACACATTATAGCTGACAGTCGGCTGTAGTTCTCTCAGTGTGTTCAAGTGCAGCTTTTTACCCCGACGAGAGCGGTTGAGAGGCGACAACACAGTTGGCTTTCTTCAGCGCTAGTTTGTCTGCGTCAGCTTGGTGTGTTCCGGGCTTAAGTTACCATCGGAGCCAGCTGATAAAACTTTTGCCGAATCCTGTCGGAAGGACAACAAACACATCTTGACGATCGACAAATGCCTTTATCGCAGTTCTCTGTTTGTCTTTTAAAATGAATGTGCTGTCGATTTCTTCTAAAATAGACGCGATAGCGGAATCTATACATCTCAATTCCCCAGCTGCAGTCATCTTTGTTGTAAACCATTTCAAACCAAGTGCTCTTTGATGAAGTGATGATTGTGTATCTACACATCATCTGTCCATCATCGTATAAAGCCCGCCCTGGCATTTTGATTGGCTCGACCATTTTTTTACTGGTCATAATTTCTCCTCAATGGTTTGAGTCCAGACCGAACTTCCCAACCAAAAAAAATGTTGTGGGCGGGGTTCGGGTTGGCATCTAGGCCAGGAAAATGGTATTTACTTGTTGATCCAATATAGTTTTTTGAAACTATCATTTTAAACTCGATTTTTCTTTTCTGTATTGTGCTTCTATCATTTTCTTTGTGAATATTTGCAAGAACTTGTGATAAACATTACTGCATGATTCATGTAGGTCATAAAACTGATCTGTCCTGACTTTAAACACTTGTAATTCAATCTTGGGCTTGCTCTCCATTGATGTTCAAGTAAAAATAGACACTAATTGCTGCATTGGATGTTTGAACTGGCTCAGGCCTTGAAAAAACAGCCTGTCTTTTAAAATCTGAGAATGTCCAGTGGCCAGAAATGGTTTTTGATCCTACACAGACCTGGAAACAGTCACATTAAAAGACATTTCCTGCTCTTCAATGGCTTTAATGGCATAACAGAAAGTAAAACATGCGTTTCAGAAACATTGGCTCCATGTGCCAACTTTAATCCTTGTTGGCAAAATTCCTTCCTTATAATGTCTGTGTTTTTCTTTTTAATAAAACAATGTGTGTTGTATAAGACTGTGCAGAGACCCAAAGTAGACATTCCCTCCGTGTTTATGTAGACGTTGCACTCGGATTCTTTCCTTTGTTAATGTTGGAGCCGTTTTTGAATGTGCTTTCAGACTCAAAACAACTGTAACTGACAGTAAGGGAGCAGCAGTGACAACAGGTAAATGGGCAGCTCTACAAAGAGAGGGTTAAATGGGATTGGTCAGTAGGCTCGGGGCTCCGCCTATACCTCAGCACCAGGAAGCTCAGGAACACTGGGCCTTTTTATTAAAACCGTAACAACAGAGGAAAGAAGCACTGGCATTCACGCCTTGCTTTGTGTTTAAGAGACCTGCAGAGCGATGAATATATATGAATGTGTTTTGTTTGTGTGAGGCACAGATGAGTCTTTGTAGAGGGGTCAGTACAGTGAGGGGGCTGCTTCGATCATTTGGAATGCGGGAGAGTGGAGATAGGGGCTGGCTGATGGGATTTCGAAGGAGGGAGTGGAGCAGGACTTGTCCAGTATGAGCAAACAAGCTCATAAATAGTTCAGTTGACAGACTAAAGAGGAGTGAGTGGGAGGAATGGGGTGGGTGGGAGTAGGCATGTTGTGTGTGTGTGTGTGTGTGTGTGTGTGTATTGGGCAGATTCTGTGGGTTTGGCGTAACAAGTAGCAACCTTAACTGATTACCTTAGTCCAGCCTTTGGACAAGTCTGTAAACTTATTAGATGATGTTTATTCTTTTTGGACTCTGGTTGTGAGTTTCTTTGTGTCAGACAACTTTAAAATGAGAATTCTCGAAAATAATGAGCAAATTTCACTCTTTATTTTGTGGTTGCTTGGAATGAACTAAGATTCCGTTTTTTAGCTGTAGTGTCATTTTTTTAACACCAAGAGTTTGATTGGAAAATAGTTGCCTAAAGTATTGTTTAACACTGAGGTCAGTTGGCCTTTTTAGCTATATTTAGTAGTGAACAGATTTCTCAGTGTGTGATACCAATAACTAGAGGGCAAGATGGTAGATAATTTGAGATGCATGTGATATTAATTAGGGATGCCAAAAGTTCCATTACTAAAAAAATAAATGTAAGAATACTAGGGGTCTACTATATTTCAGTGCCATATCCGCTATTCATAATCCCACGTTTATAATGAACAATGCATTATGGTTATTATGTTATTACAAACTGAGTACGTATACATAAGTAAACGCATAGCATTCATACATCTCACTAAATTACTCAACCCTGCCAGTACTCAAAGATAGATCAAAGTGACTATGTTACTTTACGATACTTTTACTAAAAACATAAAATAGCACTCCTAATGCGGTCACTTGCAAAGCATGCTGGTAACTGGATCTCTAATTCTAGTCTCTAGTGGATCTCTAATCCTACCCAGTAGTTAGATGTCAGTTAGTTGTCAAATCATGTAGTTTTAAAATGAGTTTTAACACAACTTCAGTTAAATATATTAGGTGAACTGAAATGAATTTGTCAATGTTCTCAATTGTTTCTTCAGGTCATTTTAATTAATTAAACTTAACAAAAGCAAAAATTACTTTTGGTAAATGTTGTTTTATAACAGTATTTTCAAACACATGCATGTGTATTTGTGCATTCATTCTGTTACAGTATAGCATAATGAAAGTTACACTGGTATTTCTGCTGACTACTTTTTGGTATTATGGAAACCCTATTTGAAAGTAGATACATTTAATTATAATGATTGAGATGTACACACACACATACTGAAATAAGACAAACATTTACTTAAATGATTACATGCTAATCAGCTATGGGGTCTATGCTGATAGTCTTAAAATAGTCAGTTTGTTTTGATTATCAAACATGTATTGTTGCTCTTTCTTGTGCAGCAAAGCAACAAAGACAAAACAGCTTTCTATTAGTAAGTCACAAGATGCACAATCTACCACATCAGTACGGTCAGCTCTAGGAAGGCTCATACACACTCATTCGGCCTGCTTAATGTCCTACATACGATGCAATTAGTGGAACACTGTTTGATTGAGCTGGCCATAAGGAAAATCCTGGTGGCCAGCATCTCTTGATTGCCTCAAGGCCCCGCCACCCCCAACTCGGATGACAACTTTTCACATCTCTCACTCTGATGTAATTTAAGGGTGTTGAAGCGTGACAGATTTGGCTTTTCATTGGTTTGGCCCGGTTGGCGGCCGTCAATGACTTTGACCTAATTCGGGATTTGTTCAAGCACAGATCAAGTTTACTACAGAGCCTTTCCAAAGAGACTTAACATGTTAATATATTGGTTTTATTTAAATAATGGTAGTACTAAACTGGTTCTATGCAATAGAGATGGTTCAGAAAAAAAAATCCATGTGCATTTTTGTTTCAGTGTAAACTTGTGGGTGCATGTGCGAGTGATCTAAGTAGTGCTTATGTTATTGCGTAATTTAGAACTTCTTTATAGAAAAAAAAATGACTGAAATATGCTTTTAAAGGTCACAATTCATCCCAGCAACATACAAGAATAATGTCCATCGATTTTACAATGTTAGTGCCATTCATACAAAACACGTTTTGGCGGTTTAAAACTTGAAACACAGGCCAGTGAAGTGGTAAAAAAAGCAAGGTCTAGAGACATGTTTTTTTAAATTGAGTGCCGCCTTTTTGTAATGCTGGGTCATCCACGGAACGCTGCAAAAGATGCGAGCGTAACAGTCAAACGTGCATCTAGCAATTATTTACATTAAAAAACAATGGAAAAGTTACAGTTTAATGGAAAAAATGCATTCCATGTAAACTGGACCTTACAAGAACATTTTACTGAAAATCAAAGTGGGGCTTAGCAAATGGCCAATTGTGCTGGCCTAGCAAAAACTGGTTAAAAAAAAAGAGAGCGAGAATGCATTGCGTAAGAACTCTACACATGAGATATTTTATTAAATTTGACTTAATTACATTACACCTACAACTAGATAATGTGTTGCTTTGTGCTGTGCATGTTGCACTCTGGGATTTTGGTTCATAAGGCTGGCTTTAGCAAGCTATTTAACTATCTGGGTGACGCAGCACTGGAGCAGTTGGTCAGTAATGCCAGGTACATTAAAACCCTACTCTGATCCTTATTAACTCCCAATTTAAATGCTGACAAACTCTTTATGTCCACCTGTCTGCTGAAATGCTAGCCACCGGTGGTGGTCACAGGTCTCTTGCAGGAGCCATTTGGTTTGACGCGTACTATAAGAAATCAAATTTTTAATTTGTGTACTATTTGAATGAAAGCACCCTGCTCTGTTTATTTTAAGGGTCAGATTCCTGAAGCATTTAGTTGATGCCTGTAACCGCAAGTGTATTGAGTGAGGGAGTGTGTTTGCACTTAAATAAGTCCATGGTCAAGAATTTGTAGCTAATCCTTCTCTCAATTACTTTTTGTTCTTGGCATGTATGCTTTTACCACAGTGACGAAAGTCAGGAAAATGTAGCCGTCTGGCATATTTCCTGAGAACTTTACCCTTTTAGTTCATTCAGACAAATATTGAATTAAATATGTAATCTAATACAGTAGCGTGTTGGCGGTTACATTCATACTATCATTTGGCTGGCCCTGTTCCATTTTTCTTTTTGCTTTGTGTGATTTGAGTTGAATCATATGATCAACATTCCACAAGTTTTAAGTGGATTTTAAGATGGATATCATATCACTGAAAGTAATGCTATTTTAGTTTAAAGTCATCATAAAAATAAATATCACCTTTTCTATTTTTTAAATGTATGTACAACATGTATTATACAACAATAGCCTCATCATATAACATTTCACAGGTCTTCTTCAGTTAAAACAATAATGGATCATTACTCGCATCATTTATCTTCACTCAACCCATTTCATTTCAAAATCGTTTATAAAAGAATAAGACAAAATGCATGTAGTTTATTTGCTGTCTTTCCCCCTTCCATATATTCTCCTTGGTCATGGTTTGCGTTAAATCTACACTGTGCAACTCTTTTAGTTTATTCTTAGCTAAAAACACCTAGTTCTTTCAGAAATATATGTGCTCATTAATGTATATTTACTTCGTTCAAGTAATAAAGTATTCTCGTGAGTGTATAATATGCCATTG
>JAOTRC010000004.1:15141473-15152828 GCA_027497675.1 Cyprinella lutrensis
GATAATGCACCATGTCACAAAGCTCGAATCATTTCAAATTGGTTTCTTGAACATGACAATGAGTTCACTGTACTAAATTGGCCCCCAGAGTCTCCAGATCTCAACCCAATAGACCATCTTTGGGATGTGGTGGAACAGGAGCTTCGTGCCCTGGATGTGCATCCCACAAATCTCAATCAACTGCAAGATGCTATCCTATCAATATGATCCATCATTTCCTAGAATTAAGGCAGTTCTGAAGACGAAAAGGGGTCAAACACAGTAATAAAAATCTTCTAAGTGAGTGTATATATACAGGTGAAACTCGAAAAACTAGAATATCATGCAAAAGTTATAATTTTGATGATTATGGCTCACAGTTTATGAAAATACCAAATTAAAAAATATCAGAAAATTCAAATATTACATGAAATCAATAAAACAAAAGGGATTTTAAATGCATAAATGTAGGCCCTCTAAAAAGCACAATAATACATATGTATATTTAAATCCTAAGTATATTAGTTTAACCTTTTAATTTGGATTACTGAAATGAACTGTTGCACGATATTCTAATTTATCGAGTTTACCTGTATAGACCATATTTCAAGATGTAAACAACACTTGTCCAGAGACACTTCCTGTGTCAGTTTGTAAATGGTTTCTTTATTTCAAATGTTTGTAGGTGTTTGATTAACTTTTTGATTCAGTTGTATTATGTTCTGTTGGTTGTATTTTAATCCAACGTTTACGTAGTGTTAAAAAAACGAAACAGGAAGTGCTTCCGAGCCAGTGTTGTTTACATCTCGCAAAATGGTCTGTAGGGTCTGTAGTTTCCACAAAAGCCCTATGCTGACAAATAAAGAAGTAACATGTAAAACTGTAATTTTTAAAAGGGTACATACGATGCTTCGCCTCTTGATGCTGGTTCAAAACAATATTTATTATTCCATATCCTTTCTTTACTTTACTTATTACAAAATGTTAAAAACAGAAATAAAAATGAGCGTGTGTATCCAAACTTTTATTTGGTTAGTTAACAACCATGTTCTAGCTGGTTGCTATGTGATGAGATCTCATTTACCCTACCCTACACTAGGCCTACACATTGTATATGTGCATTTTTAAGGTAATGTATATTTATTCTTTTTTTCCATAGGGCAGTGGTTTCAGTTACCCGATTTCCCCAACTACAATAAATGGGGTTATTCTGTTGTCTCCTTAAACAGCAATGTGTATGTCACAGGTGAGCTGAACTCTTTTCATACAGTAAGATATGTAACAATTACCTAAGGGCTGTAACCCCTTAACAACTTAGACAAAAATGTTTTCTTCACATACTGTAGTAGTATGGATAATTTGCTGATTGGTTGTTTTCGTCTGTATGCCTCAAATCATAATAACAAAGAAAGAGAGACTGAAGAAAAGGGAATGAAATGATACAAATAAAAAACAGCAGGACACAACTTCTATTTTTACCAAGAGAAAACAATCCAAAGATTTCCATGGTATTTATAGAGCCTGTGCCCTTTGGGAAAGGATCAGTAAGATTTATAGTTATTACACACATGAATGGAACATCATCTCCAATGAGGATTTGGAGATGCTGAGATAAAACAGTCCCATGTCTTTTAGACAATCCTGCTAAGACTCACATAAGACCTGAAATCACTTTAGAAATGTGGGGACTAGAAATGCAAAGAAGCAGAACATTAACTTTGGGATGACCTGGGATACTTGGAGCATTATTGCCTAACGCTGCCTGGTCACCAATGGGGACAGTTGAACCTTCCTGTTGAGCTGAGGATTTATTCAAATAAATCAGCTAAGCCTTCATCTGAAATGGAATGGAAAAAAATACCAATTTACAAAGTTTTTTATATAACTCTCAGGAGGATCAAGAGGGTCTCAGTCCAACACGTGGTCCACCACAGAGACCTGGAAGTTCATCACTCGTGAGGGGAAGTGGGTCACAGTCGCCCCAATGTTGCGGCCCAGGACTAACCACTCTTCTGCAACTCTCAATGGAGAGATTTATGTAATTGGTGGTAAGAAAACAAATCAGTTTCCAACTGCATGCTTCAGACGATGTTGTTTGTGTAGATTTCCCTGCAGAACTGGACATTTTTATGTAATAATAAGACAATGCATTTTTGTTTCACTGACAGGAACTACAATGGATTTTGTCGAAGTTGAACATTACGACCCATTCAGTAATTGCTGGACTCCCACGCGCCCAGCACTGAAGTATGTGACTAACTTTACCGCCACATCGTGTGAAGGAAAGCTGTACCTCATTGGTTCTTGTGCTGTTAAATATAATGCCCTGACTATGCAGTGCTACAACCCTGTCATAGGTAAGAAACAACACTTGTCAATGTGCATTATGTCACAAGTATCAGTAAAAACAAACCACATCTGTCATATTAGAGCCTCTAGTGGTTTGGAACTAGCAATCCAGAACAATTTTATGAGACACTTTACAAGAGTGTTCACTCACGGAGCCCTGCCAACATTGAAGCACAGTTCAATAATATGTAGTCAGAGTATACTTTTGTAAATGAGGTTTTTCTTCTTCAACAGATAGTTGGTGTATCATCTGCTCTCCTTTTATTCCTAAATATCTCTCTTCTCCCCGCTCTGTCTCTATGGATGGAGTAATTTACCTTGTGGCAGATAACACCAAAAAGGTCTATTTGTATGACCCAGAGGGTAATATGTGGGAAAAAGTGAGTTTTATGTGATCTTTTTTTTTTACACATACATCAAGCACGCATAAAGTTAGCCCAACCCTTATTGTACTGTTTATATGCTATGTTTGCCATTTTTCTTCCCAGATTCAGTTTCTGCACACTCTTCATGAGAATGGGGATTTGGTGGTTGTAGGCAGGCAATTGTATGTGACTGGAGGTCACTGGAAGGGAATGGAGGGGGATTACGGTGTGGAAGTGGAAGTATACAACCGTGCTTCCAACACTTGGAAGGTGGACTGCTTTCTTCCCAGACTCTGGTCCTACAGTGGTTGTTGTTCCATCTTCCTGGACACTTCCCAGTGGACTGAATTATTCCCTGAGGAGACTTAATGTCTGTCCTGTCCCCTAAATCCTGACTTAAGCTTTGGTGCATAATGTCCACTTTTCTCAGCGTACACTGGCGACTGTCATTTAGAAAAAAGAATTACAATGTCAGTTTATAACAATCATATTCCAGAGAGCACCCATACTTATCCAATACGTGTTAAAGAGCAGTCCATTTGGAAAGCATTTGCTGTGTACAAACATATTAACATATTTAAAAAGTCAGTTTACATACATTCTAAGTCATGCATCTTAAAGACGTTTTCTGAATGTCTATTTAACATATGATAGGAAATGTTTTAGAGACGTATTGCAAACACTCAAAAAATATATAAATAACCTGCTATTAGGGAATATGAGGTCACTAATTTGTTTTGCTCTAAAGATAATATCAATTATTGCTTTTATTTGTGTAAAATTGTGTATGTTAAATGTTGAGTATTGTTAGGCTATAAGTATTTGATAAGGGGTGAGCCATTCCACCGAAAGGGTGACATTTCTGTCCCCAGGACATTATATGTATAAAACTGCTATGCATTTTATTATCAATCAAAATGTCCTGTACATTAAGCTAACTACAAATTTAAAATGTATAATTAAAAAAAAACATTAATAAAAACTACATAGAACACACAAAAAAAGTCACTACTCTTTCTCTAAACTTTATGAAATACAATGATTAAAATACTTCAGAAATCTTTTTTTTGCATTGTTGTTTGACTTTAAATCATCCAATCCATGCTTTAAATTTTTTTTTTTTCATGAGAAAAAAAAACTAATATTTTAGATAAAATACAAATTTTAGTCATGTCCCCGGGTTTTTACTCAGTTACCCTAACACATCCCCACCTCTGAAAAACTCGGAATATTCCATAAGACACATTTTCAACAGGACATTGGCAATGGGAGGACCATAAGTAGCCTTATAAGTCCTCACAATTTAATTTGATGAAATTGTAACTATGACTGGGAAGGTCAATCAATGTTACCTAAATTATTTCTTAGATTTTATTAATTTGTTTTTAAGAATATTAACTTTTGGTAAGTCACTAGAATTTGCTATGTGTTCTTATTCTATAAGCATGTGCTATGTGGCCATGTTTTGCTTCAAAACTCAATCTTGTTACTTTCAGTCCTTTGACTTAGATACAAAAATAACATTAGTGAGTTAAAGTAACAGGAGGGAGAGTCCTCTGTCTTGTTGATTTAATTCTGTAAATATTAGTTGATATAGGCCCTAATACTATTCTGAATTATGAGGTTGCAATTACTTGTAGAAATTTGCATTAGATTTATAATTTGAACACCATACTTCCAGGAAGCCAGTCCACCACAAAGTGACTTAAATGTTTTGTCTGTGTCTTTCTTATATTTTGAAGAAGAATAAACCCAGGTGCCAGAAACTCACACATGGCATGCTGCACGGGAAGGAGTAAGATACACCTGCAACCCTATCTTTTATCCCTTTTTTCCCTAACTTCCTTCTTTCTCCCTCCCTCTCTTCTTCTCTCTCTCCTTTTGTCTCTTTCCACCTCAGCATGTCATGTCTCTTACTCATAGACACTCATTCCTGTTACCCAATAATGTTCATTCCCAAGTGTTCATTGCACAATGGTTTAATAAATTAAATTATTTAAAAAAACATTATAAACTTGAGGCTTTTGTCTTTCTTGCCACAAATATCTGTTATTTGAACATATAACCAACAATTTCTTTAAAATAAACTTGTGGGGAAAACAAATTATGCTTTTAAAATCAACATAATGAATTTTCAACAAGTTTCAACAATGATGACAGGAATAACCAGTGTTGTATTTGTTCAGCGCGTTTGTAACTATGGAAGCCGAAAAGCTTGCGCTTTAGTTCTCATAACAACACTCACTCGAGAGCGTCCGGTTTCCCTGGACACCATAGGCACCCACCCCAAGCTTGCGCTGTGATTGCAACTTTTACACTCGTGGCTTCATACCAACACTAAATAGTTTGCGTTTAATATGCTTGTGCGCGTTATTAAAGCACATTGAAGTGCAAAGCACTCTGCAACATTTCTTTCCAATAGAGAAATCGTTTCATGCATTTACAACTTTATTAGCCTACATAGCAACTTGCTAAACCCCGTTTAAGTGTTTAAAAGCACTTGAAGTCTCAGCAAGAATTGAGGACAATTGGAAAAACGTGGCTGTTCGGTTATTAAAGTGTATTGGATCATTCCCAGTTTCCAGATGAGTTGTGAAGGGGATCAAGGACTGGAAGCCGTGATTCAGGTGCGTGTTTTCCAGCAGGAAAGCTGATCTTCACCAGCTGTAACTTAAATAGGTTATTGCACCTATTCAAAACAGCATGTGTGAATGAAAGAGGAGAGAGCTTGATTTAATATTAACGAGCCTTGCGATGTTTCAACAAATTAAGGTCGATCAGTGGGTCAGTTTCAGGTTCTTCTGTGAAACTTGAAGACAGGTGACTCATTTCCTTGTGCTGTTGTGATAACAGATTGAAACAGATACAGACACGACAAACTAGTTGCAATAATAAAATAATTACACATTAAGTTGAATGAACAAACGTTAAAGGTTTTTTAGATCTGCAGTGAGAGGTCACCTGATTGATTGTAGTATGTGAGCTTCTCTCCATGCACTAATCATGCAGAAGCTGGAGGAGTCACTGCTTAACCCAGATAGCAGTGCCGAGGAAAAGACTTACACTGTCCGTGGGGATGAGGAGGAGTCCAGCGCCACGGCAGTTCCTGCCCGCATCCGTGAGATCATCACCAGAAACCTGGCTGATACGCCCACAGGTATACTCTACACTCTGAATGAGCACATTGGTGACGGGTCTGCTGGTATAATTAGAACATGTATATCCAATCATTTCCTCCCATGTTTTCCTCTGGTGATGAATCAGGCGAGAGCAGCGAGCTGGAGGAGAACCGGCTGCTGAAGGATCTGCCTCCTCAGATGTGCACAGACAGAGACCAGCTGCTCAGCAAGCAGGCTGCTCTCACTAGCCGGGTAGGAGCACATGTACAAACCTCACACATTATTCCTTGGGTCTCTTCCTTGGGAAATCTGACTGATACAGTAAACCATTAATGCATAGATAAGCACACTTCACCACCTAATGGTGTCTCTGTGTATAATGGACTAAGGCATATTTGGTATGTTCATCTTCGATAATAAGCAAATTATTGCCCTAATGAAATGTCACAAGTATCTGCCTCATTTTTATCTTAAGAACCATTTTAACTTCTGGTGTCAGGCCGCTTCCAGTTATTTTAGCTGTACAAAAATATTCTATTTTATATTGCAGACTTGTGTTTTTTTATGTTAATTTATTCTTGGAATCATTAACACACTGGTTTGTAGTAAAAGTTTTTACCATTTATTGCACTTTATTATTTTCAGGTGTATTACTTTATTGAAGTTACCTATCCACCCTTTTTCAAATGAGCCTACTGCTTTTTAAATTATACTCGGCACTTCCGGTTTAAGGAACTTCCACTTAAAATAATTGAAAGAAAGAACTTCAAATATTCGGTACAATGCTCCATTTTTATCAGTCAAGAAAATAATGTAGCTCTTGGTATTGTATTGTGACATTGGTTTCACAAGAATATCTTTGACAAGATAGGCCTAGTCCTTTAGCTGTGTTCTGTTCTTCCTTTCCTTTTTCTTTTCTTTTTTCTTTATATTTCGTATTAAAATGAAAAAAAAAATCCTCACTTACATCTCTTTCCCTTTTTTCACACGGCACTTAAAGGGGTGGTTTACTGCTTTTTTTCTTTGCATGATTGTGTTTATGGGGTGCAATATAACATGTATTCATGTTTTTGTTTTTTTTAAGTCTTATTTTTCATAAATTTCACCTTTATTGTGGGCCGCATTCTCCTCTGTCATTTGAACGACCAGTTGACTATGAAACCACTCCCCCTGAAACAGGCAATGGGCTCAGATTGGTTTGTTGGGCCGGTGTGTTGTAATTGGCGTAGATTGCGTAGTGCACATTGTCCGAAAACTTCACGCCCATTACCTTTACGGCTGAAATATGCATGTGCTCCTGACAAATGTAAATAATGGTGTCAATACTGCCGCATCAGTTTGAGCCAGAATCTTTTTATCGATTTTTAAAAGACGATATCTCTGCTTACGTTGAACCATAGATATATACACTAGATGTCGCCTTGGCGACGGCAGTTCAACGAATGTGTCAATAGAGCCGCCATCTTGGAACAGGGGAGCCCCTCCACTTTAATGCATCAGCGTCAATGTAGACAAAGGTATAACATAAGTAAAATCACCATAAATCATCATGAATGTGATTTTCTTTTGTTTTTTTTTTTAGTTCGTTCCCACGGTCAGACATGTATTTATCATTGATTCCAGAAAAAAAAAAACTTTCTAGTTCAGATTTCATTCGTTTGAACATCATACACAGCACAAAAGTTGACCACTTAATTCGAAGTAAAGGCAGAGAGAGGAGCATCCCCTAGCTACTTCCTATGACAAGACACCTGTTCCAAGATGGCGACAGTTTTGACCCATGCTTAGAACCCCAAGGTGAAGTCTAGTGCATATGTCTATGATGTTGAACTTTCAGCGCAGCAATTTTGCAGATACTGTTCATGCACCAACAGCAACATTACACACTATTTAAAATGAAAAAAAAAAGTGAAATCTCAAACACGTGGGGATACACAACGTAATTCAAACAAAGTGTTGTGGGGCGCAGCCAGGATAAAGGTGGGTGGCGACTAATGAATTGGAAGTCTTCTAAATTCACAAGAAATAGCTTACTTCCACATTGGAAAAAAAGGGATAACACTGTTCTATGATCTCACACCGTAACTTGCATTATTCATGGTTTCTCTCCTTTTCTCAGTCCTCCCTTGTCTATCAATCTTGTCAACCCCACCCAAGTGCATTCCCAGAGGTGCATCAGAAATCAAACCGAAAACAGCCTGATATCGATGGGAATGTGATCTTGTCCTCTGGTGAATATCTCTAACACACAGTGCCAAATAAAAAAACATAAGCCTCCATCTTGTGTAAGCATGTGATTGATGCAAAGCTTCTGAGACCTGCACATTTGCCTCCTTGTGTGGAAGTCAAAACATGTCGGTATAGTGTAGATTATTGCCTTAAAGCTCTCTCTAGGCTTCGCATAATGGACACTGGGGGATTGTCGATCAGTAACCTGGTGGCAGGGGTTTCTTCCACTCTGAACTAATGCAGTCTTGGTCCAGAAAAAGATTTTAAGTGAGTGTTTCCCTCCGTCCAGCAGTTTTTAAGGGATTGAAAACAGAGGAGGGACCATCACTAATAACGTGAGAGGTTGATGGAGCACCTTTGGACCCTGTTCCTATTTTCCTTCATTTTTTTTCTGCATATGTTGGTGGATAGACAGATGTGTGTGTAGGGAAGAGATCAAGAGAGGGAGTTACAGAGGCTCTTTGACAGAGAAAGAGGGAGCCACATGGCTTTGAAATGGAATATGTGCACAGCAAACATCAGAGCCGCAGTGCTCTTTCCGAGAGGGAAAACCCGTTTGGAGTTTTCGATAAACAAACGGTGGTAAAGGGCCATGTGAAAATCAACTGTGTCACATGGAACGAAACATATTTATTTCTGCTTGAAGCTGGACTTTGGCTCTGAATAATGCAAATAATAACCCTTGCGTTTATGAAGGACTGATGTAAACTAGTTTATTCTGCATCTACATTTCATTACACTTGATCAAAGTGGCAGCCCTCTGACCTCAACATTTTAGAATTAGAAATGAACGCAATGTTTTTTCTTTAATCTCAAGCTTCTTTATTGTAGAGATTTGGGTGTGCTTCATGAAGTCAATTGTGTATGGCAATAGAGATCTTCAAACCTAGTTTCAGTTCATTTTAATTATTTGGCATGACTTGAAATGGCGTGAATGAAAATTAAAAATATATATATATTAACAATTTTATGAACACAAAGTTTGTAGAAAAGTTCTCTTTCACCTTCTTACGTTTACAGCATCACATTGGCCACTGTCTTTCTCCCCCAACCTTGCTGTTTGGGGGAAAATAAAAAGGCCATTGGGCTTTTCTCATGGGACTGTGAAAGAAAAAGCTCATTTTTCATAGAACACAAAGCTGCCATTTGTGATAACAGTGCACTCTTTTTGCTGGGGAAGTTTAATGAATGCCAACTGTGCACATAGTTGAGCCTATTTTAAGATATGAGCTATATATAAAACTTAATTAGTCTGGTTGGTATAAATAAGTCTTTTTAATCCACACATTTATATTTTTGGAGAAGAAAGGCCTGTCACATGAACTCTGAGAGAGTCGTCTCTCTCGCTCTCTCTCCCTCTCTCTCTCTCGCGCCAATTGAAAATGTTTTATGTTTTCCAGTGCGAATGTGCTGACATTGTGAAGTCAAATGACACCATACTTATGAATGTAAACTTTAAGATGTTATGGCAACATATCACTGTAACTATACGCTGGGTGCCAGTATATTAACATGAGGTAATGAGTCCTATATGCTTACTAATTCGAAGACTGTATTCAGCCTCAATCTGTCTTGATTTGGGAATGACATTCTGGTGGAGTATGATCCATTTAATCTGTCATTCCCAATTAAAGTGTCAGTAATTATGTTTTCTGTGTGCATACCACAAAGTGTGGCATTAGAACATGGATAAAGGCCAGTTTACACCAAGAATGATGACTATAAAGATAACTATAACGATAACTATTTTAGTGTCTACACCAATGTACGATTCTGTACTTTATTAACCACACACTGCAAAAATTTGGTCTTCTGCTTTAAATGATGGAGCTCTTTAAAACAGGATGGATTCTGATTCTTTCATTCTGAAAGTGATTCCAGCAATATTGTTATAGTTGTGTCTCTGCAATTTTTATATTCAGAACGATTTTATGCTGCAAGCCTCCATTAAATTGATCAAAATTGACAGTTAAAACTTTAACATTGTTACTAAAACATCTATATTTCATATAAATGCTGTTCTTTTAAACTTTCTATTTTAAAAAAATGCATTCCGTAACAGATTCCATACAAATATGATTTTTCATACAAAATTTTAGATTTTTCTTTTATGCCAAATCATTTGGATATGAAGCAAAGATCATGTTCCATTAAGATGTGTGTGTGTATATATATATAGTTTTGTGAGTGGATGCAGAAAAATTGCAAATATAAATCGACAACTTTAAAGGCGAACCCCAGATTTTACAAATAGTTGTATTTCGAATAGTTGTATTAAATATTGTCCTATCGTAATGAATCATACATCAATGGAAAGCTTATAAGCTCAATTAAAAAAAAAAACCCTTGTGGCTGGTTTTGTGGCCCAGGGTGCAACGTTATACTCGTGTATGCTTTGTATGTGTATGCTTTGTATGTGTATGCTTTGTATCGTCTGTTGTAATAACGATTATAGAAGTGAATAGAGACCTAACGTTACCCAGCTCTGCATGAACAGTGTTGCTCCCTGATATTGTTAGTCCCAGCCTCCTTCTCGATTAGTAGGATATGCGGTGGTTCATTTTTGGACTGTGACCAGTAACATTATGCTTTTGCCTCAATTTGGATTGCCTGTTGTTTCTTGCGTTTCACCTATATGTCTTGAATATAGCTTTCGAACGCATATTGCAGCCCCTTTTGCCTACTTCTGTTGGACACTTTATTTGCTGCTTTATAAAAGTTTGATAACGTTTCAGCAGGAAGAGCTGTCACAGCATACAGTAAGCCATGTTGATACTAAATCAGAGCCCAGATGAAGTCTGACGGACGTAGCAACAGTAACTAAGGGGGGCGGGGCTTAACTAAAGGTGAATTAACAAACTAGAAAGCTAACTAAAAAAAACATATCAGAAACAAACTTAAAACATGAGAAACAGACTCGACATGACAATTCCCCACCCTCTTGGATGGCGTGTCCTCGCACCGTATTGCATCCACAGGGGTGGGAGTCCTGGAGGCTGACGAGGTTGTGACTTTGTAGAACAGGAAGCCTCTAGGGCGGTGGAGGCAGCTCAGGGGGCCATGAAGGATTGGCCTCTTTGGCCTTGACACTCGGCCATGATGGCTGGAGATGCATAGCCTCACGAGACACACCTGAACTGAAACTCGAATCAAAAAATTTACCATGGAAACAAACAGGCATAGAACAGAACTAAATAGCAAACTAGAAAGCTAAATAAGGTGCTGTTTATGCAACACCGTTTTAAAGCTACACTGTGTGATTTTTACCCCCATCTAGTGGTGAAAAGGTATATGACCATCCAGTGAATATTAGT
>JAOTRC010000004.1:15155792-15172702 GCA_027497675.1 Cyprinella lutrensis
CCCTTACCAAAATTACTTCAACGGAAGGTTTCCAGATGGATATGCGGAGCAAATCCATCTGGCGGAGTCAGGTTAGACCGACATTAGAACCCCTTACCCGTATGTATTTTCAATGACATATTATACACTCACTGTGAAACTGTGTATAGAGTGCTACTTACCTGCTCTAGATGGTTTTCCTATGTTGTGTTGATTTGATTTAGATGTTAGGCTCTAAATCACAGACTTAAATTTAGATGGATTCATGTGTGCTCGTTTTACTGTTTACCTTTTTGACTTGGTTTATTTGACTCAGCATCTCTGCTAAAGTAGGTGATGAAATGAGAATTTATCTCTTTTTATCTCTTCTGAGTGTGTGGGTGTGTTGGTCGGTTAACTTTACTTGTCCTTTGAGATGTTTCTTATTCTGGCAAACTTAAAGAAGCTCTGATCTGAAAGTGTTCCCTCTCTGTAACTAGGGAGGCCATTGTAGCGCAATGTGGCACATCTTACGACACTGGACTAATTGAATAGGAGAGGCAAACCCTCTAGTGGCTCTCGGGACAGTTTGAGTGTGGCCTCCTAAACAAGACTGGGAATGGAAATATTTGGGCTGGGAGCAAGGTTTTTGCTCTGAAAGCACACCTCTGTCTCCTGGTAAAGTCGCAGTAATCTCTTGTGACCCTTGAAAATTGCCCCTGAACCGGGATAAACCTTGACCTAGTTTGAAAATCTGCATCGTCTCAGGAGGACGAAGAAAATGTTGATGTGAACTTTGACCTTTCTGCGTTGATATTGGAAAGCTGCCAGCTTGCAGTTTCTCAGGCACTGGGGCCATGTGTATTTGTGTGGGAGTGTGTAAGTTTGTACGTGTGGGTGTGTGTGAGGGAATTGCGTGGGTATATATTTTACAGCTTCAAGGCAGTTTTTGGACCAGGATTGTGTGAGACAGTCTCCCTGTGTGTTTTTGTAGGAGTTACCCAAATGTAGAGTTAGATGTATGATAAAACAGAAATGTTAACCTAATGGAACACTGTAGAAAAACAACAATCACAGGGCCTTTTAAGCTGAGAGATAAATCACCAAACAAGTGAAAAAAAAAGGGGTTTGCAGCTAAAATGTGATGCTATTTGTCAGAAAACCTTTCTCAATTAATCCAGACTTGCAGACTAGTTGGAGACTTTTTGACAAAGAGCATGGCAGCTTCCAGCCTCTGCGTTTTGACCTAATCCCCACTCCTTTTTGCTTTAAAGGTCTTGTCAAACATGATTGCCACTGATATGGTTGTTTTGTTTGAGTGAAAATGGTGCACTGTCTTTGGCTCAATGTTTAGAGTTTGTTTTTTCATCTACTTAAAGCTGCTAAGCCGAGCAGCGGACGCTAGTGGAGCTCAGCCAGTGAGTCTGGATCTGTCAGCTGTCTATGAGTCGTAAAAATGATTGACACTCCAGAGAATCATTCCTCAAAGTAGGGATCATCCCAAAGTCCTCGCTACATTTAATTAAGTGTCATTTATCTTTTTCTATATTTCTCTCTCTTTTCCCTGTTTGATTGTTTCTTTCTTTTTTTATTTTTTGACTGTGGGAACAGAAGAGCGAACTTCCTAGAAAGTATCTTACCATTTGCTAGCCATTTAATTTAAGCTTGACATCTAATCAGCATAGCTGTACCTAAACAGCCATTGTTCCAAAAGGAATATGTAAATAAAATGAAAATTCTGTCATGTACTCAACCAAGTCTTTCTTCCACAGAACACAAAAAGAGACATTTTGAAAAATGTACTGGTGGTTCTTTTCTATGACATTGAAATGAATGGGGACTGGCACTTTCAAGCTTTAAAAATAATACAAAAGTACAACAGAAGTGTTCCAAATGGCTCTTGCAGTATATTCCAGTGCTGCATCTGAAATAGTGTACTAAGTTGGTATTTGAATTTACTTTGTAGTACATTTACATTGTAGTATGAATAAAATACGGAAGTACTACATCCGCCATGTTGTTACTGTCACATGACCTATCGGTGTCAGTTGTGTCACTTCCATTAATAAATACCCTCCCGTGCCCTCACGGGATAGTAAAGTGTCCATTGAATGCACACTTGAGAATCTCGGTGGAAGTAATAGGTTATCCGGGGACTTTTCCTTCTGTTTTTCGAATTTGGACATAGTCTGTAGGCATAGGGTACAATGGGGCTAAAGGCTCACCTTAAGATAAATATGCTTTTCACTACTCCCATAGTATATGATTGCAGAAAAAATATATATGTTTATATTGAACATTGTTGGAGCAACAGATTTTGTGTCAGAATAAATCATAAAAGTTATTTATTTTGTATAAAAATCTTTACCATTTGAGTCTAAATAGATGGAAAACAACAAGTCTAAACAACAAATGGAAAAGTCAGCCGGCTGTTTCTTATGTATTGCCCCAACAGCAACCTTTAGGCTCAAAATACCATACTTTTACATATTCTTCCGTCATTGAAAACTGTTGCTTTAATTAGCTTGAGCAAAACTGAAAATCATTAAGATGACCTTTGTGTCAAAATGTATTCGATAATTTTAGCGATTCTCATTTGCTACTTAGAACAGAATAAAAATATTAGATATTAACAGAGAATCAACTTTGCACTGCCCGCGATCGTGTCGGGGTCAAGCAAATATCCACTTGCATCTTGAAAAGTGGTTGATTTGGAAAGTGCTGTGGCAAGTTTTTTGCCATTTAGAGGTTTAGAAGAAAATAAAATGAAAGGTGTCTTTTACCCCAGTGCGCCTTTAGTCCCGCTGTACCCGACTGTTTTCCGCATACTGTTTAGCAGGGAACCCCCTCAGCAGCCCTTTGATTGCTTTTTCATGAAATAAATCAAAAAATGTATTCGTTATTTATGAAATATTTACTTGCACCCAGCACTTTTTATGATCATGAGACAAGTAGTCTCTTCTTAGCTAGATCTTTTCAATTAATTAGTTGATTAAATTCATAAAACCAGAGTGAATTATTTGTTTAGAAATCAAACTCAATGACTCAATGATAAGCATTTTACAGCTCTTTGAATTTTCTTTTCAGTCTGTTGGTTACACAAAGCTGTCATATGGCTTCAGAGGACTTGTAATATAGGCCTAGTGTTTTATCGTTTGCATGCTTTTTAAAGCCTTAATATTTCAGTCATCATTAATTGACCAGCAAGAAGAAAAACATTGTTGCATCGTTTTGCAACGACATAAAGGTGAATAAATTTTAAGAGATCTATTCCTTTAAAGATCGTTTTTCTGTGATTGTGTCACAGCAGTTTTGCTTTTCATTGGGAACAGACATCGTTCCTGGTTAGGATGCTGTGTTAAACACTTTTTTATTAGCACCCTATTCAACGTTCTTTGTTTATAGCTTAAGTTTATAGCTTAATTTTACATTAATTACAATGTGCATATGTTTTGTACTTGTTCACTTGTTTGTTTACATCCCTTGCTGTGGAAGGCGATTGTAAATTCCAAGCCCAATTGAAGCAATATTGCGCATGTGAACATGTGTTTGTGTTTGTATTTCGCGTGTGGATACTGCCTGGGTCCCTTTTTTTACCTCCCTGTAGGTCTTCTCTGCAGCAGCTGTGACTGTGGTCAAACAGTGCTCCATGGTGATAGTTGTTGGTTTGTGCCTGGGGGATGCAGTGGGGTCTCTGAGCTGGGGAGCTTCACAGCTCTCTGATTCCTGGCCAGCGTTGTGTAATCACTCACAGTGGCGCTGCAAAAACAGCTTTCACAATCAGCTGGATCTCTCTCAGCGGGCCAGCAATCCAGCAGGGACCGGGAGAAGGGCATATTAGTAGAAAGAGGACAGCAAAGCACAAGGGACGGGCGTGTTGTGTTTATATGTTTGAGTTTGTATGAATGTTTGTGTAGGCATTGGCGAATTTGCACATGTGTGGGATTGAGAGAACTGAAGTTAGCACGGGTAAGTATGGGGGAGTGTGTTTAGGTGTGTGCGTGTGAGCGTGTGTGTATACAGAGGAACTGTACGTCCGCTCCAGCTGTGTTTAGGAATCTGACAGATTATTCACTACATTAATTCCCTTTATTAAGCCTCTGGGTCCAGGCCAAACCAGTGAGAAGCGCTCACAACTGTAACCCCCTCCATGCCACCAGCAAATGGTCGACTTTATTGGTGATATTTGGGAGCAAGACATTTTTTTATATATATATAAAAAAATATGTACACACATTTATAGTTATGTGCTTGTGTGTACATGAATAAATCATGGCTGACTGCTAATAGGAAATCAGAAAATACACATTTGATAATTAATTAAATCATTCTATAAATAATGAAACAATTACATAAATAAAAAATAAATAGATTCTTCCTAAAATGCTAATAGGTGTCTGTCATAAAGTCTAAGACCACTGTCATGATAGTACAGTGTGACATAATCAAATCATACTTGAATCTTCTTATTTGTTTGAGTAATAGATAAATGGGTGTCAAAGGCAAGCATGGTCTTTCAGCACACAAACACAAAACACATGGGTCACTTAATATTCAAGAGATCTGGCAACATTGACCGAGTGCACCAAAGGTTGCCTTGTGTATTGGATTTAAACACGTGGTCAAAAGTGTCAGTTAGATGATGCCCTAGGATGAGAATGCGTTGAGATTGTACATACCCGAAGTTATCAAGACAGTTGTGAAAGGTAGTCAGTGGAAGGAGAGTGATGTGTCAGTACTCAAGTATTACAGTGAAAGCCCTATATACAAGCAAAACATGAGGGCTCATATCATAAATGTTTTAATACTCTGCTGCAGAGTTGGCACCAGAGCAGATCTATTGGAGGAGCATTGGGTCATCAGCTGGGGGGCACTGCCTTTTGAGAAGTATTTTGATAATTTGAGAAACGAAACACCAGTGAAATCACAAAGTAAAATGCACTCAAACATGTCCCTGCTTGACAACCACTGATAAACATAATCGGTTTTAATGAGGGGGGAAAAAAATAACTATCCGAGTGTGGATTAGAACCTAGAATCTCTTACACGTTAGTCAAAAGTTATGCCACTGGACCATTAAAGAACTTACAAGAAATAGTTGGATAGCCTATGTCTATTTCTTCACGTGAAAATTCTTGGCATCAACACATATTAGATCTCATTAGACAAAAAATTAAACACATTTAAATAGATTGCTGGGCATTTGGTATTGTATAGCCTACATCTGATTTGTGATTTAGCATTGTATAGAGTGCCAAAGTTACTGCATCACCCTGTATGCCAAAACGCGGAAGTGAGTTAGCATTTTAGCACTACCGGTTCCCTTGCTCTAAAGTGTATGGGATTTTTGAATGGGTTTTTGCTAAATCTCCTGAAATAAGGTCTGTGGTGAACAAAGCCTCTAAATATTTTCACGTGATCTATGACATAGAATATTTTATAACCTGCTTGTGGTTTTTAAACTTTATTGTGTCTGCTTGTGTTTTTTTATTTATTTATTTATTATTTTTTGGCTACAAAATGTATAAATGTTGGATTAACTTGTAAATATTATCTTGATAGACAAAATGTGTAAGGGTCACAACTCTTTGTTAAACACAGATCTTATTTTTTGCGAATTTCCAAAAGTCTATGGGGAAAGTGTATAGCTTGTCGATCGAGCGAACCCATGCGCCGCTAGCTTACGAGTTGTCCTACAAAGTAACGTAATAACTTCATTTTCTTTTATTAGAAACTGTGGTAGGAGGGGAATGACCCTGCTCTCTTTTTTCATATCCTTGTCATTGTTTTTTTTTTTTTTAATATAAATTCACTGCCTTCGGCAGATCTAATCGTTTAATCCTCCCTGTTCACTTCCGTATGATACCGTGCTGCATGACGTCTTTTTTTATCGTTCTTTTGCGCATGCGGGTCAGTCCAGAACCATGATCTGTTCACATTGGAATCTGTTATTAACCACATTTAAAACAAAAATGTGAACAGATACATTGCTAAAGTAAATTAAGAATATGTAGTTTTGTGAGTGAAGAACATTTAGAAAACTGCAGAATGAAACTGCAGGATTACAGTACATAAAAACTCTGCTACCAGTATTTTACCATTAAATTACACCAAAAAAAGTTATAATTTAGATTACGGTATTTAAAAATGTAAGATTTCGGTACACACACACACAAAAAAACTGATCTGAGCCATAAATTGAAATTTAGCACTAAGGCTCCCAGTGTGAACATAGGCTTACTTTGTCATTACATACTGTGCTCTTACATACTGTTTTGTCATTCCAAACCTCTTGGAAATCTGTTGAACAACAAAGTCTCTTATTTTATATTTTGTAGTTTATTCAGGTTTGGAATGACATGATGAAGTTGTTAATGGAATTTTTGTTTTCAAATAAAATGTCAGAGAACTTTCAGAGCTTGTAACAGCTTTAACCTCTAATTGATTTAAGGCAAATAAGACACATTATTCTTCAGCAACATCTTGTAAACCGACAACCTGGACTAACAAATATGTGCTCAGCACCATGCTTATGAATTACTAATTGATGCACCGGTCTATAAAAATTGTGGCAACAATCATCCTACCCCAAATTAAAAAAAATGAGCGTTTTGATATTCATTAAGAGTGGCTGACAGAGTCCATTTAAGTGAATTTTCTGTGCAAAGTTGCAACCCCAGGAAGCTTGACGGAAAATGAACATGATTCTAAATATGTTTTCTCTCATATTAGAGGATCAATCCACTCTTATGACCACATGGAGGGAGAAGCCGAATATTCTTGGCCCTTGTGCAAAGAGCTTTCAGTGGCCTTGAAAATGTTCTCTCGTTGGCAGATGAATCAAAGTGCTGCCGTTCCTTGATGTATTGTGAAATATTTATCAAACGAGACAATACAAGGAGTGGCACAAATCATAAATATTAAGTAATATAAAAAATGCTAATGCAAAACACATTTTAGAGAGAGGGCAGCGCGGGGCCTCTCTCTCTGTAAAAAGATCTGGGGAATAGATACATTAAAAAAACAGTGGAAACCATGTGGCAATACAAGCCATGGATCCGGTCTTTTGCAATATGTTGCATGTTGATCATTATTGTAAAATGTCAGAAGGTGAAAGACTAGCATTTGGGATAGGGGCCCTTCTCTATTAGTGGTCCTCAGAGGCCGTTCTGAATTCATGTCCTGCCGAAGACTGTCAGAAGTACAGATTCACTGTGTGGTCAGGGGAGAGACTGATTTTTAAAAATATCTTTGTTTGAGTGATCTGACGTTGTCAACCAATGGCATGAGTTTTAAAACAATGGCAGGTAAGGAGGGCAAAGGAGGTCTGTAGGAGTCTTTTACAAAACTATTTGGAAACAGTCATTATTTTTGCTAATCTGTTTGGCGCCACTAGTGATGCAGAAATTACACACTTTATGCATGGTCTCTGACTCGAAAACGTTTTCAAGAATGTGGATTAATTCACTAAATACTGCTGTGAGTTGTAACATGAAATAGTATCTTCTTGTCTATTAAACTGTTCTGGAAAATCGATTTCACATCTGCAATCGTGTTAATATTCTTGTTTGTGTGTTATTGCTTGACTATTTGCATGTGATGCTAATACGAAAGACAAGAACTCATGAAAAACAATCTCAAACTTCACGAAAAACGATCTTGTTCATTTGATATTGCTTAACTTTTTCATGTGATGCAAAAATGAAAGACAAAAACTCTTGAATTTTGGGGGCGTTCCAACTTGTTTTTTGTTTTTTGCAAAATGAGGGACATACTTGATAAAGCCAGCTTGCCCAGCGGTAAAACAACAGCTACATTTTTATCATTGAATATATCGTGACTTAAATCTTATCTGAATTTCCTGTGATGTGATGTGAGCTGTGTTAAGAGAACGTCAGGCCGCAGGGATCTCAAGTCGTGTTGTGTGGGGGAACCCCGAGGACAAACATCCGTGCACTTTGATTGTCTCGTGAACGAAGAAAGCAAGCCGTCGGAACAATCTCCACTACGATTTTCGGTAAAAGTAACTCAAACTAGTCTGACTTCGTCATACTTATATTCTTGTCAGAATGTGAGTCTGAAACTGCTCAATAAGGCTTTGATTATGTGGCGTGTCTTAACTGAACCAGGAAAAATAAAACTTTGCACTCAATTGGATAGTCGGTAGACCTACAACCAATCAGAGCAACGCAGTAAGTCAAATACTTTGCATAGCACAGATGTGAACTACAGAGCTTACTTATTTTAGAAGTAAAATTACGAGTGTTGCTTCTTTTACTTGGTCCTCCATGAGTGCGACCAAAGGAGAAACAGAACGACCACAGGCTTTTCATTACGACCCGTCTTCTTAGCGGCCATCGGTGCCAGCTGATAAGTTACACTTTTGCCGAATCATTTAGGAAGGACAGCAAAAATATCTTTCTGATCGACAAATGTCTTGATTGCAGTTCTCTGTTCGTCTATTAAAATCAATGCGCTGTCAATTTATTTTACAACAGACGCGACAGCGGAATCTATACATCTCAATTCTTAAGCTGCACTCATCTCTGAAAGAAACCAGTTAAGCGCTCTTTGATAACATGATGATTACGTCCCTGCAGCTCATCTGTCCATCATCGTATAAAGTCCGCCCTGGCAATTTGATTGGCACGAACATTTTTTTGATTGATCATAATTACTCCTCTATGGATCGAGTTCAGACCGAACTTCACGATCAAAAACTGCTGTGGGGGCGGAGTTCGGGCTGGCATCCAGGCTAAACTCAAACACTACTATCGCCAATTATTTTTGCCCGTCGTCCGCCATGTTTGCTTACTCTGAAGTCACATTTGACCATGAGAGATTTTGCGAGATTTCCCATGTTCAAAGTCGAGATTCCGATTGTTTGTGAATGGAATCTGTAAGTGTTTAATGTGCTGTCTTGGTCACATCACGGCACTCAACATAAAAAAAACAAAAAAACAACATTTTATTTGTTATCATGTTTGTGGTCTCTTACATTTTTTTGTGTCCTTCAGTGATTATTTTTGTTGCCATCTGTCTTTAATAAAGGTCAATCATCACCTATTTAATCGCTTAATTATTTAATTAACTTCAACATTGCTTCAGTGTTATTGTCACACCCTGAAGTGTGGACACATATGAACATTGAGCAGTGTTAATTTGACACTGAGGATTTTGCTCAGTTTTCATATGTGTCCACATTACAGGGTGTGACAATAACACTGAAGCATTGTTGAAGAATTTTAAAATTACCTTTGCTGTAAGTGCATTGTATAAAGCTTTAATCTGAACAAAAGCATGTGGATAACACCCATGGTTGAAAATTCATCACTCATACATACACCACAAAGGCTGAGTGGCCTCTAGACACGTGTGACAGCATTCTACCCATGGACCAAAGCCAAGCCTGCGGCGGCAGATTGGCTGCAACCAGAGAGAGGGACCAGCTCTAGAATTTAATACCATCATAATGCTGGGCTTGTTTAGTGCCGCTAGCAAAAAAGATCCAATATCGACACATGTCATTGCATCATCCATCAGCCCTGCTTCAAAAACCTCCTGTCTCTTTGATGCTGCTGGTAAAGTCTCCTTCAGTAGCATATCTGTGATAATATTTTAACATGTGATGGGTGCTGTTAAGTTGGTTTTGGACAGTAAAAAATGCAGGTTTACTTTCCATTCTCTTAAAGTTTTTGAGAAATGATCTGTTGAAAGCTGAGTCCATATGGCCTGTTCATTGGGATACCAAATGCACAAAATTAATCAATGTTGTAACCGTGTTAATTTGAAAAATCTATCCAGGATCCTGACTTTTCAAAACTTCTGAGCTGAAACAACCATAATGATTTTGCATAATTCTTGAGTATCTTAGGCCACGTTTACACAAAGCCGGGTATTTAGCGAAACAAATATTTCCCCCCTCTCCGTTTTCAAAAATAACATCGTTCACACACCCGCATAAATACACCGTTGAGCGCCCATGCCAAACCTATGGGCGGGAGTGTAGGGAGAAGGATAAAGCCATGCAAGCCAATCAGAATCCCCAGAATCGACAAGAGGGAACCTAAAACGTCGTTTCTCCCAGTTCACACGACAACACATAACCAGCGTTTTCAGAAATCTCCACTTTGGCCAGAGCTTTTAGAAATAATCATTTTCTGTGATAAAAACTGGGTTTTCATGTAAATCCGAGGCCAATCCGCAGGGAAATATCTGCGTTTTCTCTTCGTGTAAACGGGGTCTTAAACGTATGGAAGCCTGTTTTCTGCCCGAATAAACCGACAGTTGCAACTTTATATCTCACAATTGTGTCTTTAATTCTCATAATTGCAACTTTACATCTCAGGTGACTTTAAATCTCGGAATTTTGACATTTGTGGTTTTGTCTCTCGTAAATGTGAGTTTATATCTCACAGTGTGAAATTACTGTACATCTCACAATTGCAACTTTGTTCCTCATATTGGACTTTGTTTCACAATGTGAATGTATCATATACNNNNTCTTGCAAATTTTTATTTCAATCTTTTACTTTTGACATTGTGACTACATTGTGTTATCTTGCAATTGTGACTTTTGTCTTACAAAGTGACTTTGTTTCTCGTAATTGCAGAGTGTGACACTATTGCAATTGAAACGTTGTTTCACTTGACTTTATATCTCACAGTGTGGCTTTATACCTCACCACCAACTCTTTTTTTTTTGGAAGCAACTTTATTTTATGGATCACACTGACGTACCTGCACACTAGATGTGTGCTGTGCTGCACCACTGACCCCCATAGCTTTTAAGACAGAACAATATGCTTGTGTGTAAGTGCCATTTATTTCATGACTTTGCATCAAACGCTTTTTGTGTTGTAGCAACAAATTGCCTCTAATTGTGCCAAAATAGTTGCAAAGATACATAATCAATAGAGTAGTGCAGCTGTTTCCAAAGGAGCCTTTAAACACAGCTGCTGCTGCACCCAACGTCCCCCCTCTCTCTTCTGACTCGTCCTCCACCCATGTTTTTCATTTTCTGTTCGCTTTCAAAAGCTGTCACCTTAACAACAGGCCGTATAATAAGTCCCTGTTCCCTTATGAGCCCTGAACCCCAAAACCGCCCAGAGCCGGGTGCTGGTTTGCCCTTCTTTGTAGTATATGGAATTAAAGCTCTCTGAATGACTTTTTGAAAATGTTTTATTAAGGTTTGCGAAGCCCTTGGCTCCAGTTGGGAACAGGGGGACCATTGTCCCCGCATCTTGTAGAGGCTGCTGTTCAGCTTAGCAGTAGATTAATGTTTGCCTGTGATTTCACCATGACCTGTAGTTATGTGCATTTCTGGTTCTTACTTCTTTACAGAAAGGATGAAGTTGACTCTCCATGCACCTTTTACTCTCTCTACCCCTCACTCTGTTTTTCTTGCTTTGTTTGAATCAGCTGAAGCAGCATGTTGTTGTGTTGAGAGGAAACATGTGGTTTTTGTTAGTAGGGACTGGGTGTCTGGCACCATGATATGCACTTGGGGGTTAAAGGAAGATGGGAGGGGTTGGAGGGGTAATGGGACGTTGAGATTGAAGACCCTGTAGGAGGATGGGAATCAAGGGAAAAAGACATTGCCATTGTGACAGACAACCTTCTCCTTTTTATACACAGGATCACGCTTCCTTGTGTTAACTGGCGCAAACCTACCTATAAGTAAACTAGAAATCAGCATACAACACACACACGCATGTAATCCCTGTTAACTTTTTTTTTACACAATTCGAGTGGTTTGGAGTATTATTTTGTTTTTGATCTTTCAGAATTTAAGTCAATTTAAATCTTGACTTTTTTGGGGTGGTTTTCTCAGGATAAAAGAAACACACACTGACCTTTCGCAGGGCATGTTGTATCATTGAATCCTGCCATTCAACTTTCCTGCAAAATGTAAAACAACTATGACATTTAAAAAAAAAATATGAAAGAGCAAGAATTTAAAGGATATAGTAAAATACAAAAAATGGGTCCCACTTTATATTAGGTGGCTTTAATTACTATGTACTTATATTGAAAAATAAGTACAATGTGCTTATTGTGCACGCTGTATTGTAAAACACTTTTGCTATTGAGGTGGGATACGGGTAGGGTTAGGGACAGGTGTGGTGGTATGGGTAGGTTTAGGTGTGGGTTTAAGTATAAGGATGGGTCACCTTTGTAATTATAGGTAATTACATAAATTAGTTACAGCTTTAATTACATGCTGGTATTTTTTTTAAATATAAGTACAATGTAAAATCATGTATGTACACAGTAAGTCCATTGTATCCAATTTTTCTTTCCAATGTAAGTACATAGTGCAAAGCCACACTTAATATAAAGTGGGACCAAAAAATGAAAACTGTTTAGGCTAACAAAAACCAAAATTTAGAGATTTACCTCTGTGACAACTAGTCCTGAGTTCACCCATGTCTTGAATTAGACTTATTTTTACATAGAATGATTATTTTTCTTGTTTCTAGCTTAAATCTAAAGTCATACATCTAAAGTTGCCTTCGCATAAAATAAGAGAAGGTAATATTTGATTGTTTGAAGAAAAAGAACCTTAGTCTACACTTGAATCATTTTTTCGCTGTGAATGTCACTAAATCATACCAATACAAATTGTGAACAGCCATAAAGAGACTAAAAGGTGATCAAATAGTGTAATGTGTGTGTGCATATGTCTTTGCAGCTGGAGCAGATGCTGTTGCAGCAGTCAGGAGATTCAGACCAGAGTGTGTATGGCGCAGAGCAGGGCTGGCTAAAAGAGGAAGGACGATCTTATAGGCTGAAGCTCCAGGCCTTTCAGGAGAGCCAACGCAGACAGGCTCAGCTGGTGCAGAAACTACAAGCCAAGGTTCACTGTTAGATGTGGTCTCATTCAACTTCAATTTTGTCAAAGATGGGAAGGATTCTTTTAGGGAAAGTTTTTTGTAACTCTGGGGAATCTGGGATATTTATTATGTAGAGAAACCATGATGATTTGATACAATTGAGAATGTGGTCCATCTTAAGTTGCAGAGTGAAAAATGAAAATATGTGTCTTTGTCTGCAGTTGCTCCAGTATAAGAAGCGATGTGGAAATCTAGAGCAGCAGGTGCTGGAGAAAACCTCAGAGTCAGAGAAGCTGAGGCTCTCGGTACGTTTTACTGGAGAACTTGACCGGGTTCACTGATAAAAGAACACTTTACTCATTCAAACAGAAATTTTTGGACCTTTTTATTTCAAAAAATCTATCTGCTCTTGTGAGCTCTGTAATTGACAGATGTTGCACTGTATTTTAGTGTGTTAGTTATAAACCTGCCTCTGTCCATGTATTTAGCTCCAGTCGCACATAGACTCCTCAGCACAACGTCTCCAGCGCTTTGATCAGGAACACAGTCTGGATGTCCAAAGTAAACTTGCACTGCTGGAGGATGAGCAGAAACGGTGAGATTAAAAGTGATATGTGCTTCTGACAGTGAGAGGTGCAGAGAAACAAGTCGGCAGGCAGATCAAGGTAAAAGGAAGGAGAATGAGTGGGTCATCCAAAAAGTGTGGTAAGAATTTCTGTTTGGAACCAATGGAGAATTTTACATTTTGTAAAGAGTTTTTTCTGTTTTCTTTCCCTTTTGTTAAAAAACAAATGGCAGTTTAAAATGGCAGTTAAAAAAGTTTGATATCACATCGGCTGTTTCCTAGGGGTGCGTTTCCTGTACAACGATGTAACTCACTGCTTCACTACCATAGTACGATGCATCGTTGGAGAAATCAACTAGCTAGTCGCGACTGTTTCCCGAAACACATTGTCGCAAAGTATCATTTAACCACGTTGGTTTCGCATGTAGTGGAGTAATAACTACTTTTAATTAAACTGTTTGAGATCCAATAAATAAATAAATAAATAAATAAATACAGACATGTCATCTGAGGACTATTTAAATTGTTCTCAGTTATTTTGCTTTATTACCAGACAAAATTTTTGGCTCGTTCTTACATAGTAGAGCACGTTCGCACATGCGCACTCTTCAAACATATTACTTTAAATCTTTTGACAAACTAAAATTGTAAACTAACTAAAAACACTGGTTGTACTGAATGTCAGCTAGCTTATTTTGCTCAAGATAAGGATTTATAACGTCCAAATGTCATGCAATATAGAAACGATGCTTCTAACCACAAGTCGAGAGCTGTCGTTCAAAGCACAGAACTTTGCGATGCTGTTTTCAAATGTTCGTTGGAACGATGGTTTCGGGAAACACCGAATCGTTGAACTATGCTGATAACGAGGGAACTTGCGACCATAGTTGGCTAACGATGCTTTCGGGAAACGCACCCTTAAGCGGCTTCAACGTTGTCTGTCAGAGACAATAACGTACATAATACAAAACAAAATACATCCATTTTACCCCTTTCTTAAAATGACTGCAGGCTTGCATTCAAATCTGCCATCATCCAATCAACAACTGATGGATCAAATCAAGTCCCACCCTATCTTTTTTCACTTGTATGTATGTCAAAATATTGAAGGAAATGATCTGTTGGTAGTTGCATGAAATCACAATTTTCATTTCAAGTGGCATAATCATTACTTTCAAAAAATATTTTCAAGGTATTTTTTTAATAATTACATTTTCCTGGGGTTATATTTGATGTTTGATAATCTACATTTAACATGATTTCATAAAACTTTAAAATATCTATACTGCTTATCTTTAAATAGAAAAACTGCGATACTAGGCTATACTAGTATCTTTTTATAGTACTATAGTTTTTAACAATTATTTTAATAAAAGATACCTTTTTCTACAGATTGATCTCACAATAACCAAAACATTTTACTGTAATATTAAATAAAAACATTGGAATCAAAATTTAAATAAATAATATATAATTTTTAATATATCAAAAAAAAAATATAAGCTTTAAAAATGACAACAATTCATAAAAGAGTTGTATCATTGGGTATATCATATGTTTAATATATTTATGAACAACTTCCTGAAAAAAAAAAAAAGAAAAGAAAAAGACTTTCAACTCATTGACCCTTAGAGCAAAGTTCCCACATATGCAGCCATCTGGAAAGCAACAGCCAGGCATGCACCAATTCATCCAGTAACGTATGCCTTAAACTGTGTATAATGTAGTGAATTTAAGTGCAATAGGTGTGTTAAGTTAAGTGAATAAAGAAATGCCAGTGACATTACTCATTCTGCCAGGAAACTCTTGGGTGGATTCTTTTTAAATGAACTGAGAGGTTCACCTAAACACAAAATATGAAATGTAATTACAGATTATCTCTGTATATACCAGTAATGCCAATGGCAAAAAAATGTCTCTTCAACATAAATGATAATAAGATAAACAACACGTGGCAATGTCATATCCAAGGTGTAACACATTTACAGGTTTGATTGCTTTGAAAAACAACCATTTAGTTTTTGACTCAAATGAGTTGAGTTAGTAGCTGTAGTGTAATGGCTCGTTCTTTTCCTTGTCATAACAAAGTCTCTGGTCCGCGCCAGCATTTTTTAAAAACAGAGACTCTCCAACAGCTGCAGTGAATTATGTGCTGTGAGCGCTGGGACTCTTCCGCCCACCACCTCTCAAGGGTCCCTCAGACCCGAACAACACAAGCCAGGGTTTCCTGAATGGTCCCAATATACTTGATTCTGCCACCTTTTACAGACTGATTTCCATTCTTTCCTACATTTATTGGACTTTTGCATTGTATTACATTTGCAATGTACCAAGTTGCTAGGCTTTGTCTGTCCCACGTGCTTAAAACGCCATACTGCTATGAACTCAAAAAACGAGGCCACAGCGATTCACCTCAGCAGTAGTTCTTGGGGAGAATGCCACGTTTACCCTCTGAAAGCTACAGGGAAAAGTGTTTCCCTAGGCCTCGATCCAGAGGACAGTTAGCCCCAAGCACATTCCTCACCGAACTCACTTCCTGTCTCTATACTTTCATCCAACAGACAACAAAAAGATGAACTTTTTAACCAGGCCTCGGCCAAGCACGCGCACAAACATACCCAGGACACAGTTAGCCAAAGTACACTTTTAAAACACAAGCGGTTCCAGAATGTACTTTTTATATTACCATAAATATAAGGTCAGTTTTGTGTCTCAGTTTACTAGGATTATAGAAAGCAAGGATACTTGGTAAATAAATGATTGTCTTAGTAAACAGAAGTCTTTAAATGGGAAAAATAACTCCAAAGCCAAACCACCTTTGGTGGAAGAAATCCACATTATAAACACGCTATAAAAACTGAAGTGCTTTACAAAATCACAAGGCAGCAACAATGTTTTATTTGGGCTCTCCAGAATGGATCAAACCCATCTGTGATGATAAGAGTTATGCTTATTAAACAAGCCATTTGATCCCTTCCTGTTTGGAATCTTAAACAGACTGCTAGTTCACTTCGGTGCCCGAGTCTGACCTACGGTGATCAAAGACGTCGCGATATCATGTAAACTTGTTTGGGAATTTCTTTTGCAAGGGTACTTTTGCAAACCCCCTGCCAAGATTTGGGAAGAGAAACTGTTTCCATCTCATCTAAGACACGTAATGAAAAACTATCCGGACTTTGGAAATTTGGAAAAACCCTAAGCCCTTGATGTAGACTGGACAGAGAGTACTACTCCTTAATTGTGCAAACACTATCTAGAAAGTTAAAGGGATACTTCCCCAGACAGTAAACTGACATTGAATCAACGTGGAAACGATGTCTCTCATGATATCGAAACAACGTTGATCTGGCATTGTTTTGCTCATCGAATTAACGTTGAACCAACATCAGACGCGGGATTCTTCAAAGATAAATGAAAATCGAAAATTGATTTGCTTTCATAACGTTGAAACAACGTTGATTTCAAGTTGATTTTCTGATAGTTTTGAAAGAATGACGCATCTGACGTTGGTTCAACGTTAATTCGATGCGCAAAACAATGTCAGATCAACG
>JAOTRC010000004.1:15232417-15246370 GCA_027497675.1 Cyprinella lutrensis
ACATATATTATGTAAACACAAACTTTTATTTTGGATGCGATTAATCGCGATTAATCATTTTGACAGCCCTAATTATAGTATATCATGTTAAATACTATATTATATTTTATATTTTAATAATAGTATATTATAAATAATATATTATATTTTATTATACAATATTAACATTAATGGGCACATTTTCATTTTTATTATTATATAACAAGTAAAAAAATGAGGCTTTTACTGCAAGTCACGTGAAGAAAACGGTTAATTGTGATTATTAATTAGGATATTCATGACGTCTCTATTGGACTAAAGAGCCGGCGTTATTGACTCAAACTCTGTCTTTATTAAGAGTGTGGTTGTGTTTAATTATTTATGCGTGTTTATCCAGAGAATAGCTGTGGGAGTCCCGGCGTCTCTGTTAGATTTGCTCTGATGAAGAAGCGTATGAAATCTTATAATGCATAAGCCTTGAATAATAGAACAAAGCGAGCGCTCGCATGACAGCATCTGTTACACTCCTCCAGAGGCAGAACAAGTTTCATCTCACACACACACACACACACACACACACACACGCCTGCTGCTGTGAAGGGTTTCTTAGATTGGAAAGGATGCCGAACTGATCCTGGCTCTAATAGAATTGTGATTTGCGGCAAGTGCATTTGAATCCTGTGTGTGTGTGTGTGTGATGGGCAGGTTTAGGGTTATAGTGTGTGTGTGTGTGATTCATCTGCCTGTGCTTTTATCCAGAGCAACTTTCATTCGAGTACAGTATGTGTGTGTGTGACCTTGATGCCGCTCTGCTGTTTGATACTGTATAGTGTTTTGTAAATGTAATAAATGTAAACCCTGAGCCAAAGCGTCAGATTTGACTTTGAGCAATAATGTGATACAAATCAGGTGTTTTTCCTCTTGATGTTCAGTAAAACTATACATAAACCTCTTAAAAAATTAGATTAGTTGCATAAAAAAGAACTAGTTTTCAGAGAATGTATCCTGAATTGAGTTTTTTTGTCATTATTTTCTTGTATTATTTGTGCAATTATGAAATATGTCTAGGAAACAATGCAAAAGTGCAAAAAAGTAATGGCTAATATAAGGTAAGTACATGGAACAGGGGTAGGTTTAGGGCTTCAGGGTTAGTACTAGTTATTACCCAGTAATTGTAGTTATTAAAATAAGTACATAGTATTTACATGGGTAACTGGACTGTAAAAGGAAGCGTTACCATTTAACTTTGGGGGAATGGTAAAATGAGCCTATTTCCAAAAAAAAAAGTGGAGTATCCCTTTAAGTTTAGGGGTAGGGATAGTTATAGTTATAGTTATAGTAGTTATAGTTAGGATTCAATTTTCGGACATGAATGTTCCAGAATTGAGCGAGGAATGTGACAGCTGTAGGTTCAATTTTGGCCACGATTTGTCCGTGTGGGACAAATTTTGCGAATCCTAAAAGATTCCTCTGATCCTAAGCTAAAATCGCCGATAATCAGCCAATTAATGACTGTTGCAATCAAATTTGACCTCAGACGAAATTCTGGCAGTATCAAAAGATTTGACTCACAGTTCTGCAGTGTGATTTCTATACAACAGCCGTCAAATTATTTTCGTTTAATCGTTTTCCAAGACAAGCCATTACCAAAATTAACATTTGAGATTAATTTGTTGCCACCATTTCAATCTCGAGTGTAATGCAGCTCACTGTCACTGAAAGTGTCATTAATTGATGATATAAAAGTCCGGACAAGCTTTCTTGTGTAATGATCCATTTTTAACGCGTCTTGAAAGTCGTACAGACTGACATTAATGACAACTGAGATCTTACAGTGACAGCTGACAGCGAGGTTGTTTGTACAGCCCGACAAGCAACAATCGTAAAGGACTATAAACACGGCAAAATCAGGACGTGTGCATTTGCTCTATAATCATAACAATAATTTTTATTTTTATAACACCTTTCCAAAGCCCAAGAATACTTTACAAAAGTTAGAGTATCTAAAAGAGTTCTAATTAGCCTAAATAGCAAATAGCTTATACGTTGTAAAATTAATTTATGTTCGTATCTAATATTAATGAAACATTTACAAATATGATAATGACTAATGATCTTATTTTTCATCCTTTTTATAATAATTGGAATATGGCTGGAATATAATAACTGTAAATGTTATAATTGTTTAACAAACCTGACTGATTGCAAACAGTCTATTAATACAATAATCACTTTTATGTACACTTTGTATACTGTGTGCACACAGCAGGTTTGGATTGTGGCCCCCCTGTGAAAGTCAAGCATGCAGAGGTGCAGTATTCCTCCACTACCCCAGGCTCCATGGCTCTGTATGCATGCCACCCAGGCTACACTCCCCTTCCCAGGGCCACCCAGAGCATCTGCAGCAGCCAGGGGTCCTGGAGCCAGCCTCCAGTCTGTGAAGGTTAGTGGAGACTTGCTGTTTATTCAAAACCCTTGTTGTTCGAAGTTTACCCAAGTCCTTCCCACCCTGAAACCAACATTCCAAAATGGTTGGTTGGTTTGGAATGCTGGGAAGAAGAGCTAATGAGCCTACTAAATGTCAAACAAGTAGAAACACTCTAAAACAAATTGTAGTTTGAAACCAACATAAAGTTTGTCTAGCATGTTAGGGTGCTAACAGAATGTAGTCAGGCCTTGCTTTACAGTTCAGAGCTCTTAAACATGAAACAACTCTGCGGTTTTTCTGTGTAAAAAAAAAATGATGCTGCTTTGGCAACAAGAGCTACAACATAATTTGTTTAATATCAAATAAATTGGCCATGTACACAGTGAGACAAGCAGGAATCCAAATGCAAATGCCTTGTTCGGCTTTCTTGCTGCATTGAGGGGGTAAGAGCTTGTCACCTAACACCTGATTTACAGTATTTGTATTTACTGGAAGAATTTCTTAAATATGAGGTTCCTTTCATCTTGAAGAGTGTTATGCTTTTGAAGTTTCTACAACAATATGGGTGTGATTTCACCCTGATTCATACAAGGGCTCTACAATATAAGCCTTCTTAATCAATGACATGTACTGTAGTTGTATGTCTTGTACACAAAATGTGTGTCTGAACAGAAAAAGATGCAAATAGTTGTTTTGGGGGGTTTTGGTGGTGAGATCAGTGAAAATATTTCCAGGATATAAACAAATCTGAACAACAGAATTTTATCCAACTGGGCCACACACACACACACACACACAAAAATGTTTGGTCACATTTTATATTAGGGTCTAATTTCTGCTATTAACTATTAATTATGACTTTTGCTTCAGTAAACTCCTAATTACTGCTTATTAATAGCTAGTAAAGTAGTTGGTTTAGGTATTGGGTAGAATTAAGGGATGTAGAATATTGTCATGCAAAATAAGGCATTAATAAGTGCTTTAAGTATAAACATCCAATATCCTAGTAATATGCATGCTAATAAGCAAATAGTTAATAGTGAGAACTAGACTTTAAATTAAAGTGTTACCATAAGTTTTAATGCTAAAAGAGTTAAATGTTTCCTTGGTGTGTGCGCTAAGATTTGTATGCGAATGACTCTCTTTTTCTTTAGAGATAAACGAGTGTTTGTCTCAGCCGTGTATGAATGGGGGAACTTGCCGTGATAGGGTAACCTCGTACCTGTGTGAATGTGAAGATGGTTTTACTGGCCAGCGCTGTCAAACAGGTAACACACCTCTGTTATTTATACTAACGTTGTGATATTACAGATCTTGACATCTCCGTGTGAAAACATGGTTTGAGTTTAGATATCTGTGAATGTTTTGACAGATATTGATGAATGCCTTTCTGAGCCATGTAAGCACGGAGGTACTTGTGAGGATCAGCCTGGCTCTTACTTCTGCCACTGCCAGCAGGGCTATGCTGGACAGGACTGTGAGATAGGTAACGTCATCTGGAATGTATTAAACGATTAGTTCACTTTAAAATGAAAATTATCCCACGATTTAATTAGCCTCACACTATCTTAGGTGTATATGACTTTCTTCTTTCAGACGAATACAATCGGAGTTATATTAAAAAATATCCTGGCTCTTCCTAGTTTTATAATGGTAGTGGATTGCAACTGACAGATTGAAGTTTAAAAACATGCATCCATGCATTGCAAACAAACTTCACACAGGTCAGGGGGGTTAATAAAGGCCTTCTGAAGCAAAGCCTTTCTTACATATTTTTCTTATGTAAGAAAAATATTAATTTAACATGCAGTCTACTTGCCCCTAATGCGCAACTTACGAACTATCGTAGTCTGGCACGGCCTAGCGCAAATATCAGCAGCTCGTCGCACTACTCGCATAAGTTGCGCTTTACACTTAAGCGGAATCCATATGTAGTGTTAGCTAAGGGGTTTGTAGTGTATTCATTGAGTGTAATGTAAATATTAAACGTAGTATTTTATTGATTGACATTGTCCAGTCACATCTTTAAACACCTCCTTTGACCTCTGAGTGAGCGAGCAGTGGCAGTGTGTTTATGTCAAAATAGTTAGAGTGATGGAGAAGAAACGCAAGGAATATGTAGAGAAATAGCGTGAAAGAAAAATAAAACTTCAGAGGCCCTTCAAGTGGCTGATGAGGATAGTGAGGAGGACAACGGATTCTCATCCTAGGGCGTCATATAGTGACGCTTTTGAAATTTCGTCAAAATCCAATGCACGTGGCACCCTTTAGCATCAATATAACACGCACAGAGCTTTGTTTGGTTATGGTAGGTTTAGGGATGGGGTAGGTTTAGGGTTAGACCACTAGGAGGCGCTTTCTGGCCCATATATATATATATCTGTCTCATATTGACAGTAAACGGTGCCATGTGTGTTGGATGTAGACGTCAAAATTGTCAGTATATGAAGCCTTGGGATGAGAATGGGCTGGAGGCGGATAAGTGGAGAAATGATTGAGTGCAAAGAACTATGGTAAGCAGAACTAAGCTACTTTCAGAACACTGGAACCAACCAGTTACGCATTATTTCGACATCTGCACATTTGACGATTACGTATTTTATTAGAATTATAATGAGACGAGGTTGTAAACCATGTTTTTCTCCAAAATAAAAGATCATTGCCATTTCCGTCAAAATAAAAGATCACGTGATCAAGTATAGGAATTAGCACGAAACTAATTATGAAAGTTGCTTTTATTTTTCAGTGCATTTGTTTCATATCATATGGCTATAAACTGCCATGGAATTAATATTATAACTATTACAATATGTAGAAGTGTAATGTAGACAGACACTATATCACAACTAAAAGAGTTTTGAGTTTTTCTTTAAGTTTGCACACTTAATATGTGTTGGAGCTCTTAATTTTGAACTCTCAAAGTGCACCCGATTTATGAATTTAACTTTAAAAAGCACATTTTCTTACAGGGGAGCATACCCCCGAACCCCCCTAGAGGGACAGATGTGTACTTCCCAAAGTCCCTGCTTTTCTAAAATATCCTGTGGGAAAAAATGGTATTGCAATCCAAATGCAGCTTGTTTTAAGATTATTGTGGATTATAGTTGTTATTTCATCTGTTAACTCTTACTCACTCCTATTCACTTATTACATGGCATTAGTGGTTTTAATATGAGTTGGTATACATATTCAAGGGCGTGCAAAAGTTCGTTTGTGTTTTTGATCATATGTAGTGGGCCAGTCTGTGTCAAAATGCCCGATTTTTTTTTTGTCCCAGTCCAGCCCTGGGTGGGGTAAGGGGTTAGTTTATGTTCACTTTTTGGAATGCCCATTACCCCGACCATAGGTACACCTCTCTCGAATCATAGTGTATGGAGATCCTTTTCTGCAGCATGATTTGTGGGGTTAGAAGATAAAATAAATGCAGAAAAATAGGGAAATTTAAGAAGGAAAAGCTGATGGAGTCTGCGTGACAACAACCAGGTTGACTTGGAAAAGGGCTGTACAGTCCGTCTCCACACAACCTGAATGGGGGAAAACACTGTAGTGTGTCCAAATGTGCAAATCTGATTTTATTTACACAGACTCAAGACTATAATTACTGCCAAAACTGCATCTGCTAAATACCAACTTAATTACTTATGCAAAACATTACTTTGTATCTAATAATGACCAATTTGTAGAAATTTGTTTAGACATTGACAAACAAACAATAGCCTAGTTAAATTCTCTGTGAAGTTGTAAAACATTAAACCTTCGAAGGGGGTGAATACTTTTTATAGGCTTGTTTTACAAGGATTTATGAAGCATCTACAAGAAAGCAGACAGGGCCTTTGTGAACACAACAAAATCATGCTTGTAGCCTTAATCTTATAAACCCAGCTGCAATATGGTAGCTATAGAACAAAAAAGAGACCTGTTTTTGTTGAGCCTTGATTCCCAACTTATTTTCCAGCTTGCATCTGCAGATGTTTTTGTCATTCTGCATAATTTGCTTTCCCCTTGATTCTGATTTACAGTAAATCTGTTTTGAGACTCAAAACACTTCACACCTACTTTATCTCTTACAAACAGCCCACCTCTCAGAATGAAGGATTTCCCATCTTATGATACAGATGTGTGTTTGTTTTGCAGAACAGGATGGATGTGAGCCAAATCCCTGCTTGAATGGAGGTGTATGCCGAGGCTACAGGAGGAACCACCTGTGTGTGTGTAAAGAGGGTTATGTTGGAGATCGCTGCCAGACATGTATGTTAACTATTTATTAAATATTACTCCTGCTAAAGTGCACAATACAAATTTGAAACTGAAAATTAAGAAAATGAGAACTATTAAGATTTTAATTGACTTTCAATTGCTTCTGGCTAAAAAAAAGTCTTCTATTTTAAACTGATTCATCAAAAATCCCCACAAACCTAAGAGATTGCTTTTATTGATTTGAATAGAACTGAATTCTCTTTGTGAAATCTGTGTATCCTTCCACTTCCCAGAAATCTATGGGTCATTATCTTAGTTCTGTACCTTTGTCAGATCGGGTGCTTTAAATGTAAGGTCTCGATCGATCCTCTGTTGCCGTCTAGTGGAGAACCCATGTGTACTGCAGCCGTGTGGGAACCGAGGTGTCTGTTGGAGTGATAGGAGGGGGAACTACAGCTGCGCCTGCAGGGTGGGCCACACAGGGAGAGACTGTGAGAGAGGTCAGCTCCTGATCTTCCATTATTTCAAATCAACCCATATCCATTTTATTTAAGTGGAGGCTGTTTAGAAAGAAACTAGATTTTAAGATAGAATGGAATTCAGTGTTTGTGTGTTTTTGCTGGCAATGTCATTTGTTAAAGTGATTCGTTATCTGCTGTATGTTTGGTTTTCAACCTTTTTTATTTTAAGAAACTAAGAGTGTCCACAGATTAAAAATAAGTAACTATAATAATTCTAATTCAAATTTAAATAAGTTTTAGAATTTCAAAAGTTTCAAGAGCTGAATGTTCTCTAGGATCCCACTTTATTAACCAATGAATCTATATGACTTATCAAAGCGTTTTGTGATTAACTGGATAAGCAAGTCATTTGTATTCACAATTTCAACTTGATAACATAATTTAAAGCTCCTAAGTGCTACAAAAATGTACATTCTTTATAAAAATACTATATAATGCCATTTTAAGATTTTATTGTTAAAGGTAGGCATTTTGTTTTATAAACACTTTTTGTTATACTGGTTGAAACTCTCTTCACATCCTGAAAGCAATAGATAATAGAAGAATAGAAATAATAGGACCAATAATATCAACAATTTTTATAATTTTTTTCTAAATATAAGGAAATGTACATGCATTACGATGTCCTTCCTGCCTGTCAACATATGTAGGCCTATTACCATACCTCCACTCACCCTGCTCGTTCTTTAAGGCTATACAGAGTTGTAAACAACGAGTGCCAAAAACAAACAGCAGTCGCATTTTACAGTTCCTCCTGAACCAAAACAACAAGCTTATGCTGATTTCACGGCATATCATTACAGTAATTACAAGATTGGCAACCGGTGACATTTTACCCGAGCTGTTCACTCGGATTTATCCATTTCTATGTCAACATTATAAATGCTGAAATGAATCTGCAGCAGTGAGGTGGTATAACTAGAGCTCTGTAAGTTGTTTACGTTCATTATTATTGTAACGTCGTGTGGTTTTAAGATATGAGATAGGGGGAGGTGGTGGGATCTTATGCTTTTAAAGCTAGCTTGTTATTGCTAGCCTCTCTGCAATTGCCTACCTACTTTAATTTACATGACTTTTCCATCACTTAAATCACCTTTAAAACTATGCTACCTCATAACTAAAAGAAAAAAATACAATTCCCTTTCGAACGGTCACTTCGTATTGCGTAGCTATACGTGGTGGGAAAACTCCTTTTTCCTGATTGACTGAAACCTATTTGTATAAAACGCATTTGCAAATTCACAGCTTGCCTAATGAGGTGTGACAAATGAGACAACTCAACTTCATTACATGACCCAGAGGCCTTCTGGGACCTCCGAAGTGCAACGGACCTGACCTTGATGGCTACCAAGGCCACAGGTGATCGATCGGTAAGAACATGGTTATCTTGGTCGTGCTTGAACGTCACCTTTGGCTAACTCTCATCGGCATTAAAGACGCGGAAAGAGCGAGGTTCCTCGACACCCCGGTTTCTGCACCGGCCCGGCGGTTAAGGGGTTTTCAGAGAGTTACACAGAGGCATAGAAAGCATCCCAGGCCATGCGACTCTTCCTGCCTAAGCGCTCTAGCTCTGCATCAAGCAAACGCAAGCCAACCCTGTCTACGCCTCAGCCAGCAAAGCCAGCAAAACACGCGGAAAGAACAAGGTTCCTTGACACCTGTTTCTGCACCGGTCTCTTCGGCCCAGCTGTTAAGGGGTTTTCAGAGGTACACAGAGACATAGAAAGCATCCCAGGCCATGCGATTCTTCCTGCCTAAGTTCTCTAGCTTTGCATCGAACAAACGCAAGTCAACCCTGTCTACACCTCAGCCAGAAAAACCAGCGAAACAGGCCTCTCAGCCCCGCCCAGCAGCTGATGTCCAACACCTGAAAAGAGCAGCAAAACGTTTCCCTATGCCCCAGCGCCAAGGCCCACACCAGCATCATGTTAGGTGCGGTGCCTCCGAAGCCATAGCACGTAGTGAAGAGAGAGAGCTTGAGGTCCCGCACTTGCCGAACCAACCTCGAAAAGACCAGAAAAATTATGCGGACCTGACGGTGTCTGGTCTGATGTATACGTGTTAGTATTATGTCTTGTTCTGTTTGCTTAGGGCTCTGAGTTGCAGTGGCAAGCAGTTATTCAGTGTGGCGTTTTGCATAGTATGGCGAATTCAGGGACTAATATAGGCTAACATGGCTCTGACGTGTAATGACGTAGAGTGGTCTCATTGGTCACACGCCCGCGTGATTGGATGTGCAGTTGCTGCAGCACAGCCTGTGAGCGAGCCTGGCACTCAGTGGGCTAGCTGTGTAGCTGCAAATGCGTTTTACGTAAAGGTTTCAGTAAATCAGGAGAAATGAGTTTTCCCACTGTGTATAGCTACATAATACGTTCCCTAACTCAGGGAACTGAGGTTACATGAGTAACCAAGTAGTTCTCAATAGGGTGAATTGCAATAAGAAACAACATGATTTGATTTGATTGTTGTTTTAGCTTCCTCATCTTAAGGCCCCATTGGAAGTTTGCTAAGACCCTCTAGTGGTGAAGAACCACTGGCTTAGAGGGTATTTGAGTTAATTAAAATACTTTCACTGTTCTCAGACCTGTTGCCTCCATCTGGCCTGCATGTGTTGCGGGTGGAAGAAAATGAAGTTGAGTTGCGCTGGGATCATTCAGATGCCACTCAGAATTTGATCAGCGGCTTTGCTGTGGCCTTTGCTCCTGTTGGTCGTGGACCAAGGAAGACGGACTTCCTGGAGAAGCAGCATTCTACCTATGTGCTGCAGGGTCTGAACCCAGGACAGCTTTACAACATCTCCACCTTCTCTGTCAAACGCAACACCAACAGCAATGACATAAGCCAGCCAGCTTTCGCTCTCATCCGCACTAGTGAGAGCTCCCACTTTTTCTTCTGTACCTTTATGGTGATTATGTTACATCCTGTTTTCTTAGCACAATGTGACAGCAGGAATGCAATATCTGTTATGGTCTGACTTTACATTAAGTTCCTTTAAACTACTTTGTACTAACATTCAAGTGAATCATTTGATACAATACACCATACCGCTAAACCCCTTATCCCATCCCAATAGAAGCACAAGTGCTGTGCAATATACAACATGAAGACAATAAGAACATTGTACCTAACATTTTGTTATTTTTTTATGTACATAGTAGTTAAAGACACCTAATAAAGTCTGACTCTGTGTTTGCTTGTTATGGCCCTTAAATTAATGGTTCTAAACTAACATATACAAGTAGTCGAGTATTCACTCACAGGCTCTTCTTCTGTTCTGTCTCAGGACCACGTAGGGTGGAACAGCTGGAGATAGTGAATGTGTCGTCTTCTCAGGTATGGCTGCGGTGGCTGGTGCATGTTGGCCGCCATACTCCGATCAGTCAGGTTCGAGTGTCCCTGGTGCCTGCAGATGGTAGTGGACCTCACACAGCCTTGCTCAATAGCAGCGTCACAGAGTACACCTTCAGGTCAGTCATGACACAGAACAAGCACATACACAAAGAAAGAGAAAACACAGGTGTAGCCACAAATTACTTCTCGAGCAAAGTGCACTGCAAGACTGAAGCTTGTCGCCCCCTCATGTTTTAAGTCTGTGAATAGTCTGCATATTTTGAGGAAAATGTTCTTGCTATTAGTCCATCTAGTCTTTTGCAGCCTTCAAGTGCAGTCAGAAATGTGTGAGCACATGAATGAACGTTGTTTTCCATAGTGTATAATGTCCATAATGTAATAATAAATCTCTGGACCTAGAAGTAAGAGCTTCCTAGGTTCATTTGAAGGCAGCACGTAATTAATTGTGTAAAGTAGCTGTAGCCTACTCACCAACACATAAAAGAAAAAACAACAACTTCTGTCTTGCTGTTAGAACGTTGCTGTTAGCCTGCAATACAGGTATGAGCCACTAGATGGCCACTATTCCTCTGTTAGGTTATTTTTTATTTATTTATTTATTTTTTTAACTTTGTGCTGTTCAGGGTGTTTTTTTCTCAGGTGATACATTTTACTATATACTAAGAGTTCTTCTGCCACTTATTGTTCTAGAGAACAAAAGAGCAACGTTTTGATCATAGTAAAGCGTTCACACTGGTGACATGTTTACCTGTTGTAGCCCTTCATGTTGTGTGCACAAAATGGACACTTAAACAGTTCAAATTTTTTCGTCAGAGTAGGACTAATTCATCATCACTGCGTTGGTCAAATTTCACTATTTCGGCCCTCTTAAACAGTTTTATCCGAAACTACATTTTTTATTTTTTTTGGACTGTTTCAGCCAGATGTTTCCGGTTGTCACTACTAAAATTGATATAATGTTCTGAGATCACAATTATTTAAAATGTGCAATTGAAAAAAACATATTTTACTGATTAGATGTGTGTAACCCACAGCACATTGCTCCCAGGTCAGATGTACACAGTAGACGTAGTCACACAGAGTGGTTTACGCCCTGAAGATCTACCATCAACCAGCAAATCTGCTGGACCACTTCACTTCTGGACCAGTGAGTATCTTTCCAGCTCTGTGTTACAAACAGTGTTGGAAAAAGTTCAAAGTTATGCGTTACAATGTATACTATTTACTTTTTATGGAAAGTAATGTGTTGCGGTACATAATTTTCTTTTAAAAACACATTTAGAAAATTATATTATGACCCCTTAGAATATGTCTTGACGCCTAGAGCTATGTATTTCCAACGATCTCTTCAAATTCCAACAATACTGTACAAATATTTTTACTGAACTTTTGAAAGTAATGTGTTTTGTTATATTTGCCTTTTCCCGCATATGCAAGAGTGTGCATGTCTATGTGATTATGTTATGGATAATTTTAATTCAGTAGTTTAAAAAATGTTAAAGCAAATTGAAGGTGCAATAGGTGATCTGAGAAATGCTAACTTTAGCCTGCTAGCGTTGAACGCATACGATCCCACCCTCCCTGCAAATCGCTATCTAAAGACACGCCTCCTCCAAAACACATGAACAGGCACAGAGATGACCATGGGACAATGTTATTGGATTACATGATGTGTCATTCACCTTTGAGAAATCTACTATACAGTGAGGGGAGAAACAGAAGTTTGCTTGCATGCATAAGTATGAGATTGTGAAATGACTGTTGACATAAAAGAAAGTACTGTATTTCAGTCATATTCATATGCGATTTCAGGACACTTAATTATATTATATTATACTGTCTACTCCATCAGGGCCGCTTCCACCTCAGAATCTCACACTCTCACACATCACCACTACCTCAGCTCGGATCACATGGGACCATCATCCTCGGAGTCTTCCAGACAGTTTTGTATTAAATATTACTCGAGGCCTGAGCACCCGTAGCCGCTACCTACCTGATGGAAGTTTGGGGACGTACACCATACGTGACCTCATTCCAGGCCAGCATTACCGACTTTCCCTCACTGCAGTACGCAAAACGGGCCAGGACAACATTCAGAGCGTCTCTCAACACATAGCCTTCACCACACGTGAGTGGCCAATACTGCTTGTCTGTAGATTGTAAAAATGTCATCATGTGACTCGTCTGTGTATCCTGTATTGCCCAGTGCCAGTTCTAAAGGACCAAAGCAGAGGGGACAGACCTCAGGGAGGACAGGACCAGCAGAAGGAACAGACCTTGACACAAGTTCAAGATGGAGGCACAGATGAGCAAACAGAACTCCTTGAAGAACCACTAAGGTAAAGTGCTTTACAGATGCAACTCAATTTTGGGAAGCCATTCATACAATAATTGGTTTTCTGTTTTTATTTTCTCTTTCAGATATACTGAGCTTATTGATGGAAGAGGGAAAATTACGGCTAAATTTACCAAACCTCCACGTAAAACTATCAGACATCGCACAAGTCAGTAATTATTTCATATAAGAACTTGTTTAAATTGTTGTAAAGTATTGTGTTTTTAAACAAAATTTTATGTTATGTTGTTTTAAAGTTTTTATAAATATATCTGGTTCCCACTTTACAGTATATTAATATTCCTTAACTATTATAACTTGCATACAAACAGTAAAATGTACTTATTTTGCTCATATTGTATTGCAAAACACTTTTTCTGGTATTGAGGTAATGATATGGGTAAAGTTAGGAACAGGTTTGGTATGGGTATGGTATTAGTTGGTTTAAGGATGGGTTGAGGTGTAATAGTCAACAGTGTAATTATAGATGCAATTACAGAAAGTAACTACAGCTGTTATTACATGCAGGAACTTTTAAAAATATAAGTACAATATAAAAGCATTTGTACACAATGAGTGCATTGTATCAAATTAATCATTTCAATGTTCGTAAATGCGGTGTGACTCAAATTGCTAAATGAATACATTTATGTTTTCAAACGAGGAAATAAGAGAAAACATTCTCATTCATTCTTAAGTTTTTACTAAATGTTTTTGAAGGTTGTTGAAGTTAACATTTTAACTGAGATATTAATAAACACAGTCACTTTTATACCAATTACCTAATTTTAATATTTTACATTTTATTACTAGTATTTTTATTACTTTTTATTCTTTCCATTATTACTTTTATTCTTCTTTATAATGATATAAATCCTGAGATTAAATATGGTTATTTTTATTCGTTTTTTTAATGGTAAGAAATAAAAACCATGTACTACAATATAAAAGCCATTTCTTTAAATAAATAAATAAAGCAACTGCATATTTTTACAATATCAGGCTTAACATTTTCTCTTACAAATACATAAAATATAGAGCTGCTTTATATATATATACATACAGATGCAAAAGCCTCTAAATGCCATTTGAAATTTTCTTCAAGAATGTTAATTTTTATCAAGCTTGTATATTTAAGT
>JAOTRC010000004.1:15276401-15293649 GCA_027497675.1 Cyprinella lutrensis
GTTTCCCGAAAGCATCATTAGCCAACTATGGTCGCTAGTTCTGTCATTACCAATAGAGTTCAATGGAAATTGCGACCATAGTTGGCTAATGATGCTTTCGGGAAACGCACCCCAGAATGGTATGATTTCTTATTTTGATGCCAATATATTGGAGAGCAGGGTGAGCAAGTGACATGCTTATGCATACTGCCATTCAGAAGTTTGGTGTCAGTAAGATTTTTGAAAAATCTTATGGCAAAGCTTAATTTTCAGCAGTTATTACTACAGTCTTCAGTGTCACATGATCCTTTTGAAATTTGATGTGAAAATAACATTTCTTATAAACATTAATGGTTTAGGCCTACTCTTTTTGTAAAGGAAAAATACATACTTTTGTATGAGTAACAGAAGAGTTGGCACACTTTGGGACATTCTACTTCATCATAAGTGCGTCTTTTAATGAACAGCTTGTTCAGTTACATGCATCCTGTCACCTTTTAAACTGCCCTGTCAATCATCTTGTCAGTTAAAATTCTCCAAATTCAATGTAATTTAATTTCCTACTGTATCAGGGAGGAAATAATAATAATGCATTTAAAAGTGATAGGCCAAACGTTACAAAAGTTCAAAATGCTGTTGCAGATTAAATATAAAATGGATAACATTCTTTGAAATCTTTGGAGTACTAATTTCAACATACTACGATTTGGGACACTAATTCTAATTTCGAATACTTTTTAGGATGGATAGTATGCAAATTGGGAGGAAACTTAAGATACTTTTTCAGGATTCTTGGTAATAGGAAGTTTTAAAGAACGTTTACTTGAATTGGAGAAATTTCCTTACTGTAACTTTTCAATTCAATGCAGCGCTTCTGGTTGTATGTCACACGCATCACACACGACCAGTGTTGGCCAATAGAGAGCCTACGTGTGATGTACAACATTGAAGCTTTGCACTGTTACACTACGTAAACTCACTCGAGCCCCACAGAGAAGGAAATGAAAAGTTGAATATAGTGGTTATTGTTGTTTGTTTTTTTGCACACAAAAAGTATTCTCATCGCTTGATAAACTTAAGATTGAGCCACTGTAGTCACTCGGACTATTTTAACGACGTCTTTAATAACTTTTCTGGGCTGGCAAGTTTCATTCCCTTAAAAATCTATGGAGGAATGATCCAGCTCTTAAATTTAATCAGAAATATCTTAATTTGTGTTCCAAAGATGAATAAAAGTCTTACGGGGTTGGAACAACATGAGGGTGAATAATTACTGACATCATTTTTTTGGGGGGGTGAACTATCCCTTTAATGTTAATCAAACAACAACAGACAAAGAGAAATGCGCTCGCTGCTCTTGACTGAATAACTTTAATAGCTTTATTATGAATCAGTGTATTTTTATTCATACAGTAAAAAAGCAATTTATTTTTACATTTTATTAAATAAACCTAATATAGGCCTACCTGAAACCATAACCCCCTGGTTTAAATTGCACTTACTTTTTATGTAATGCTATAGTAAATCACTGTTCGCTTTCAGAACTTATAGGGATGCCATCTTCTCACAACAAGAATGTAAAACATGTATGCTGGTTATATAATTTTTCAGTTTTTAAATGTAATTATTTAATAATAGTTTATAATATTTATCGCATATAACATTTTTCTTTAATATTGCCCTAATAAATACATAACAAAGCCCCTCTCCCCTACCTTCCCTTCCACTCACTCTCTGAGCTTGGCTGCTGTTTATGTCGTGTGCACTGAGGGTTTGAGAATGAATCGGACCCTGACTACAGGAGACTCTTTGTTCTACCTGTGCTTACCTCTTGTCCTGGCTTTAACATTTTTGTTGTACCTTTCTGAAGACAGAAATGGGATCTCCAGAGACCAAGAAATTCAAAACCGCATGTCTACCTTTGACCATGGGGAACGACATGGATGTAAATCATTGCCTTTCATTCATTGTATTGTCTGTAACTTCAAGTTTATTCTTTGTGTTCAGAGTTGAAAACAAAAAAGTATTGTCTTGAGTCCCGGACCACATAAAAAAACCCCTACAAATTCTTACTACATTTTGAAGTAATTGCATCATAAATCATACATTTTAGGATTTTTAAAAGTTATTATACCATCATTGCCTGTTTTTTTTGTTGTTTTCTTTTTGCACCCCACTTTATGCCTTTTTTGAGATCATCTTTTCTTTTTTTTTTAATTGGCAAGCTTGAAGATGACTAGCATCCAGAGCCTGGGCTTTTTCAAACTCTTTTTGAGCAAATTTGACCAACATAATGTATTGAAGTCTCACCCCGTGGGCATGTTTTCTCCCTGGTCTTCGCTTTTTCAGAGAGGAAGCAATTCAACCATGAAAGGGGTTTTGAAGCTACATAAAAAGACATTACAGAGCACTGCCGTGAGGGGGATGCAAAGATTGCGTTTGCAGCAAGCGGAACTTTTTTTTTTCAAGCCGTATGGTTAACCACAGCTCTTTTGAAACAAACTTGTTACTTGAGCATAAAGAAAAGAGGCTAAAAATGGTCACAAATAAACAGGCTTGAAAACAAAGTCTGCACACATATGCTATAATAAAATCATTCTCCTAATCATCCTCTAGTGAAGCAGATCTTCAAGGTTTGGAGCCCCACAGGAAAATTTTTCACACAATATCCTGCTTTCTTTGTGAAACCCCTGGTCAGAAGGTTGAGCACACTTAACCCATGAACTTCAACACCCTCTTCATCCACTGTTTTGTGGGCAATGACTAAGCTAAGGCTGGTTGTTTCTTAAAATTCTTTGCTCAATATATCATCATTTTAATGCTTGGGATCGAGAGAAGGAATTTAAATTGAGAAATTTCCCCTATCCATTCTTTCATTACAATTCTTAACGGTTCCTGCTGCGTAGTCTTCCTCAGTTCACTGACCATTTTATGTATAAATATTGTATAATATTTCAGATTACATGGCAACTGGTTGATTGTTTTACATCAGTCTGATAGCCTTTTCCTGTCTAAGTTGGCTATTCAAGCACCAATATGCCATTAGTGGACAAAAGTAGGACCAGACAGGTCACATGGTGCAAGACATGGGAACGTTAATTAGTCTCTCAAGTCTGTGGATATGTGTCTAGTATAACTCACGCCTGAGTGGTCTCTCACAGCTGGCTGATTTTGTTTCCCTCTGTGCTCAGAGGATTATGTCAGTCTGTCTGAACTTTGAGGACTCCTGCATCTTGAGTGTGTCTGTTTTGGGGGCCACACACTGTTTTTTCCTCCATAGGTGGGCAATCTCATATCACTGTTGGCCTGCTGTCTGGTAACTCGTGCTATTCTGTAATGCTACCAGCTGGTGCGGAATGTGTAGAGGATATTGGCTGCTGAAAATTCAGCTTTGACATCACTGTAATTATTTATTTAATTATTTTTTTTTAGAAATATTTAACTAGAAACTATTTAGTGCTCACTGCTCACGAGAAACTTGCTAGTGCACAAGAAACTTTTCTCACTTGTACAAGGGATTTTTTTGAGTATGCTTTATAATGTGTTATAATGTGTTATAATGAGTATGTGTTATAATTTCTGGTTTATGTATACTGTCTAATTAATAATGAATGAATTAATAAAAGATCTATTTGCTCAAAATTTGGCTTTCGTTTGGGCAGTATACTCTAATATCATGGCCTTATATCCTGGTCTTGTAGCATGATTGGTGACGGCCAAGAAATCGGGAAATGGGCTGATGGCGCAATATGGCTGTGTGCATTGTCCTATTTGCAAGTTCAAGGGTCCATAAAAAAAATACTGCTATAGTAAAAAGTGCCCTTAATTTTGCTTTTGTTGGGGCAGTACATCATATTACAAGGGCTTATGTCTGCTTTAAAAAAATTAACTCTGTGGTGGCTGAGAAACTGCGCCAAAATGGGTTAATGGTGCAATAGGTTGCTCAGTGTGCATTTGCTATCTGCAAAATTTATTGGTTCATAAAAAAAAATTGGTACTGTAAAAAGTTACCAAATTTTGGATTTCACAAGGGCACTATATTTATTTTGTGCCATATAAAACTTTAATGGGCTATTAAAAAAAATGGTACAGTAAAATATACAGAAATTTAGTATTTCACAAGATCTGAATCTGAACACCCTTTAGTAAACCACTTTGCCTGATTTAACGCGTCACACAGGTGCTGGGAAATGTTGATTTTCTTCGTTCAATTCTAACAGCGCTAATTGTGAGCAGACCCATATGCATAAATTGTGTCATGTAAAGGGGAGGCTCACAATTAAAAAATGACAAACAAATTAATAGCTTGATTTAACCTTTTTTTACTGTAGACAAACGGCTCTAATGAAATCAAAAATGTGAGCAGTTTTTAAGCCCAAATGCACATAGCCGTATTGTGCCATCAGCCCATTTCACAACAGAGCCACAGAGGATGTGTTAAAGCAGAAAGAAGGCCGTGATATCAGCATGCAAAAAAGTTTCACATGCACTCACAGAAGTTGGTATATTTTGTATTTTTGATCAAATCATTGCAACTTTGGCGAGTCTTCTTTCAAAAACAGAACAAAAAAATCTTACAGGCCACAAACTTTTGAATAATAGTGTATATTGACTTTTATGTTGTCTTGGTGTCCACCTAACACATCTAAAATTTTAGCAAAAAACAAATACAAATATCTACTGTTGTTTCATAGATGTTCTAGAAAGGGTTTGTGTACTCCTACCCCCTTATGTTTGAGCAGACAAAATGACAGACAGATAGGCTCCAGTCAGCCACAGCGGGGCCTTTCAGTCATGATAAGGTTTGCTGTAAGGCATGGCAGGCCGCAAGAGATTTCAGCTGTCAATCAACTTCACACATCACTGTGTCTCATTCGTGTGCTGGGAATCAACCTCTACTTTAGACCTCAGTTTCATGTTCATCATCAATGCCTCTCTCTGGTCCAGTTGTTAATTGAGGGCTGGATGCAGTATAACTGGGATCGCAGGTGTGCCGGGCTGTCTGGTAGAAATGCTTTTCAGGTCGAGTCTCTCCCAGGAATGTAGCCGGGAAGGAAGCATTGTTTAGATTACAGCGTCGTTAGAAAATGGAGGCCAGACAGGGGAGAGTAGAGATGTTTTGCTTTGACGATAGAGAGGGGTGAAGTCCTTAAACATAAACATACTGTTTTCCCTTCACTGTATGGTGGAGGGGGTGGATGAGGATATTGTTCTTGGTAGAAACTTGGATGAAAACCATTCTATGTGGTTCTAAATGGACTGGCTAGAGAGAGAGGAATTAACTGTGGTTAAAACTTGGGCGGCAGCCTTGATCCCATCAGCTTAATGGGAAGCATTCCAGAATCTCAGCATGAATGCTTGAGCCTGTTATAACTCATATCCTCCTGATTGGAAATTGTAATCATATTTCAGTGGCTGTCATACCTGCCCTCTATGATATAATAGATCCAGGTCTTGCTTTTTGCTACAAGGAGTGGAACTTTGTCAGACAGTGGTTGGTCACTGCACTAAAAAAATATGTATTTTATATATTGTTGCCATGGATTCCTCCTCCACCATATACTTGCAGGCGCTGTGGAATACATTAAGCCTAAATAAGCACATATTATATTTTGATGGTGAAATGCAGGGTCTGGCAGTATGAAACTATATTTTAATCCTCTCTTGAGGCAGAGTGGTTGTGTGAATGTGAAATGATTTTAATGAGAATGTGAAATGATTTTTTTCAGTTTTATCATTTCTCGCTCTCTCTTTCTCTCTGCAGGTCTTGATGCTGAGTTGTATTATGTGAGGGATGATGTGGTAAATCATTATGCTCTTTCCTTCATCCTGCCTGTGCCCAGTGACACCAACAGCCTACATTTCACATGGCACTCCAGCAGCAAGGTTGGCACTGTACATGTATCATATGACTACCATTTAAAAGTTTGGGGCTGGTAATTTGTGTTAAGTTAAAGAAATTAAAACATTTGTTCAGTGGGGATGCATTAAATGAATCAAAAGTGACCGTAAAGACATTTATATTGTATCAAAAGATTTCTATTTCAAATAAATGCTGTTCTTACAAACTTTCCATTCATCAAACAATTCTGAAAAAAAGAAGCACAACTGTTTTCATCTGTGATGATGAGTAAAAATGTTTATTTAGCAATGAATCAGCTTATTGTGATACTGAAGACTGGAGTAATGGCTGCTGACAATTCAAATATCTTAATTACATGCTTTGTGAATGATTTATACTAATATCTTATTTATTTTCCCTGTTTCCTGCACAGGTGGATTACAGGTTGGGGTTTCAAGTGGAAAATACTTCAGCCATGGATCAACCTCAGAGCAACATCTCTGCCCAGGGGGAGGTCCCACGCACTCGTTCAGGTAAACAAAACAAATCCTGTTGTATACTGAAGGGAAAATATGCTGTTGATCATCTAAGAAAATTTATTTTTTCACAATTAAAAAGTGGCTCTACTTTTAGGTATGTTTAAAGATCCTCACATAAAAATTACCTGTTAACAATTGGTAAAATAGTTCTTGACTAAATGTTTACTGATGAAAAGGTCTGTCAAAACTTAAAAACCCACAGCTTTATTTTATTAGGTTTTAAATACTCTTAATTACCATAAGGCCTCAATGTTAATTTTAATTTGTTAATGCATCTATTCAGACCGAAGTAAACATTAAAAGACAAAGAATTGGGTTGAAAAACCTCTTATGGAAAACTAAAAGAGTTTAATTTGGTAATACCATTGAAACACAAAACAAAATATAACCGGAAGAGAGAATGATAGATCAGAGGATAACTTTTAATTTTTATATACAAAAAATTTTATTATTTCAGTGATGCTTTGTATGAACAATATATAATCAGTGGCTGCAGTGAACTCCTTTGACTCATACATCTTCTCGCTGGAACACGACAGCGGGCGGCGCACTCACAATAACAGCTTGTGATGGTGAGGAACTTCTTTGTCGGGCTTGTTCGGACGTTGCAAAATGACAAAATTGACTGAAGAAGAAAGATTGGAATGGGCGTTCGGTGTCGCTTTATAAAGGCAGTGCACCAAACACTATTCACACACTTGCAACGGCTTTTTTCAGTTGTTTTTCTGCTGATCTCCCGTGCCCCACCTGCAATACCCATGTGCCCCCCACACTTTGATTACCACTGGACTGGACAAAAAAATGGATGCGAAAATCTGACCAAATTTTTGTGCCAAACATTGTGTTGGTGTGAGGAGTTCCTTAAAATGTGTTCTCACATAGTTTAGCAGGAATTGGGCATATAGTATTGTGCCAATACAAAGGAAGAGCAGCCCTTACTCTTTCAAAAAGTTCAAAATGAGGCCCTGCATTCATTGTTTACAGCTTGCATATATTCATTTAATTCAATTTGGGCCTCCAGTAAGTGCTTTCTGTGCGTCTCTCTCTGTAGTGTTCAGAGTGGACCTCTTCTGCTCTGGAAAGGCTGATGGAGAGGCTGTGCTCACGGTGCAGCTCAACCTGACAACACCAGCCAACAACTTCACAGTGCTTAACTTCAAACGCAGGAAAATGTGTTATCGAAGTAAGATCTTTTCATATACGTTTTACTTTATTATTTCCTCAAAAGAAACTGAATAAGAAACCTCTAAAGATTTGAAAGATTTTTTTTTCACTCTATTCACTCTACTGCTATAAGCGTTCAGTGAGTTTTGTGCATTTGGCAGATCGTAGTCAATGTGGCAATGTAACACACAAAGTTGATAATAACACAATAACACCAAGCTCTCTGTCATATGCTTTCCCAGAGGAAATAGCCAGTGAATTTATTCCCTGCTTATTTGAAGCACATGAGCCAAATTAGCTGCGGAAAAGAAAAAGAGTTTGTGTATGCCCCAATTTCCTCTCCCTTGTGGAATAACTGGGTCAGCGTGTATGTAAGCTCAGGAATATATTGTGTGTCTTGCACTTTGTGTGAAAGGAGATAGATTTTATTGCACTGGCAACAATTTACAAACCAAACATTAATGAATCCAAATTCAACCAGTTCATTTGTTTAGATTCATCTCACGAGACCCATCAACACAATGTCCAGGTCATATTTCCACCCACAATCGAAAGGAAAAAAATTATATTTAGCTTAAAGGGAAAAAAAATCCAATTTAAATTTAAAATGTAGAAAAAAGCCATTACTTTGATATCCGAATAAACATTTATTGTTGTAACGTAGTATCTTTTTGCCTGATACAAAAAACAAAATTGTAAAAAATATAATAATATTCGTGTAATGAGATTTGTCACAAACAAATTTGTCCAAGTTTGTGGCACAAATATAAAACGGTGAACTGGTATTAACATGGCTCTTTGCTAATCTTTCCCCTTTATTGCTTGTACTTTACAGGAATTGAGCAGCCGGAGCCCCCTAAAACGCTGCCATTCCCAAACACAACCATTCAGAGAATAGATCGTAAGTATTTGTGATTCATTATTTGGCATTTGAACTTTTTAACTGCTTTTGTAACCTCTCTGCTCTCTTTTGTGCTTAGCAAGCAGTCCAAATGCTCCCACCACATCCACGCGAGTTTTTTACATCAGCGTGTGTGTGTGCTGCATCGTCATCTTCCTAGTAGCCATCATCCTCGCTGTGTTACACCTCCACAGCATGAAGAGAGTGGAAATGGATGACAGGTGTGTGTGCATGCATGCATTTTTGTGTTTGATTATTTGGTAACACTTTACAATAAGGTTCATTATTTAACATTAGTTAATAATGTATTAACTAACATGAAATAACCATGAGCAATACATTTGTTACATTATTTGTTAATCTTCGTTGATACTAGTTAATAATAATAAAGTTGTTCATTGTTTGTTCATGTTAGTTCACAGCGCATAACTAATGTTAACAAGATTTTACTAAAGTATTAGTAAATATTGAAATTAAAGTTTACAAAGATTAGTAAATGCTGTGTAATTGCTGTTCATTATTAGTTCATGTAAACTAATGAACCTTATTGTAAAGTGTTACAGATTATTTGGTTAGTTCAGACCACCAAAACTATCTGCTTGTCAGTAGTTTATGGCAAATTTGTTTTTATAGAGGTTCTAGTCATTTGCTTTCATGATTTCTGTCTGTTTGTCGGTCTGTCTTCAGATTTTTTTTCCCTAATTAGAAAAATAAGGTTTGTCTAAGGAGACTGGAGAAACAAAACCTTGTCTCCTACTAATTTCGTACAAGAGCGCGGAGTAGTTAAATAGCATTTTTCTGAAATAGGCATCAGTACAAAGAGTTGTCTTTTTCAGGATTATATAAGGGTGGTAGATTAGATTTTATCTACTGCTGTTCACAAGAAAAGGCACATGACTCCATTTGTCTTCCGAAACACAACATCAGAACCAGGATGTGTTTTTACTGGCATAGGGTTCTTTTTGCTTCACACCTCAAAATAGTAGACCAGAAGAAACCAATGATGATGAATCGTGACATTAGATCATGATTAGGTTTAATACATTTGAGGAGGCATGTGAAATCTGTAGCATTTTAGGTCTTTCCCCAGGGACCTCAGTGTTTAACCTTTGGAGTTGGAGTCTAATGGCTTTAATTGGAACAATTACACAGCACTTAGTTTTTAAATGCACTGGGGTCTAGGGCCAGGTAAAACCCTACACCCTTCGTGAAAACAGATGATTTCATCACAAAAGAGGCTGTGAAACCATTTAAAAGTGAAAGACTGGTCGGTTTCAGTTAGAGAAATTTAGGTTATTATAAGAAGTGCAAATATAAGTCAAAAAAACTATAGTCTGTGCTTTTTCAATTCCTAAAGTAATTATTTTTTTCTCTACATCTTTGTTTTAGCGTTAGTGACAGTGGGAGCTCTCAGGGTCTCTCTCAGCCCTCCACCCAGACCACCCAGTACCTGAGGGCAGACACCCCCAACAACGCTACACCTGTCACCAGTAAGACTACGACCACACCATGCCCCTCACCCCTGACCTCAGATCATCTGCCGTAACCATCTGCACTGCCGTTCCATGATTTCAAATGTCAGAAAACCTGTCTCTCGACCAGGAGCACTGCTTTGCTGCCCCATAAGAGCAGCTCCAACAGCACTAGAATGCTTTGCTCACTATAGATTACAGACCAGGGTGTTAAATCATTCTAATTTTCTCACCTCTGAATGCATCTCGTCTCGTCCTTTTCACACCAAATGTGCATTCCTTTATAAAGTAGAAAATTGGAAACGAATGATCGAGTTAGCTAAACTGGAATCAGAAGGTTGGAATAAATAGGCGTACACATTCCCATCTCCCCCTCCATACTTTTGTCCTTAAGTTTATTACAGCAGTGACTCCAGCGTTTGTTGGTTTTGTGCGATCGAAGTTGTCTAAGTGGTTGTTTTATTTGTGTGTGCAACTTCGTAAAATCCCCTCACAAAAGCACTAGTCATATGTCAGTCACCTAGTATTTACTCAATTCGTCACTGTCATTTGCTAGTGCCATCTCAGTAGCATTTCTTCACACTTAGGCTGTTGTCTTTTTTTCCACCATGAGAGGCAGAACACATTTGCAGAGTCACCTCCACCCCCTTTCCAAATTAGGGTGCAAATAAGACTAAATCAACAGGAAGTTTCCACTCTTTTAAAACATAGTAACTGTTTTCATAGTAGGTGAGTTTCTCCTTTCCCTTAAATGACCAGATTGGGCTAAAATTAGAGCTTTTTGGGCAGAGCCGAGTAGAGCGGGTTGATGACCTCCCTTAAACTTCCCATTAGAGGAGGTTTGCCTGGTGATCCCATGAGTCTTATATTCACATTATTTGGACACTTAAGTAACAATATAAATGTCCGAATGTCAGTGAATTAGAGTAAATATCAAGTAATTAAAGTAAATATCAAATTAAGTTGTTCAAGTCCATTTTATTTATAACAAACTTGATTTTTTTAGAACAATATATCGACTCAAGTTTATACAATACAGTTTCAAAATGCTTTACAGTTATGGGAAATCAAACAGCGTCAATGTTGCAAAATTCTTTAATTAGGAAACAAATACAGTTACAATTACAACTTCGGTTCAGTACAGTGTGAACTGCAGTTAAATATATAATGCTACAATTTACTGAATATTAATTCCTTTTAAGTACCCAATATATCTATTTTTTTGATCAATTAAACCGTACAAAGTTATGTTTGTTATAATTACTTTAATATATTTAGTTATTGCCACTTGATTTTATGTTTTCGAATGAAATGACATTGACATTTAAGTGTCCAAATGAATGTTTTGGGGCCGCTTAGTCTATAGAGACTCCTTTCCCTCAATGACAACCAACATTGTAATATATTTATAAATCAGTGTATAGTTGATGGTGGAGATATCTGCTTCATTGGCTATTTACACGTATTGTGCTTAGCGCCTCCTAGTGGTATGCTTGGTGCACTGTTTCATGCTTATACCATGTGTGTTTTCATGTCTCACTCTTTGACCTTGTGTGTGAAATAGCTCAGGCACCATCTACCTGCTATGAATATCCATCCTTCATATACCTTTCTCCATCTTTCTTGTATTTTTTTTTTCTCTTACTCTGTCCTCCCTCCACCCCTTCCTTCCTCTATCAGATGCTCAAACTGGCTCTGCACCCATGCTCCAGCTTGCAGGCGCCTCCTTCCCTCACCCTGGTGCCCCCTCGCACGAAACCAAAAGTAAGTTCTGTTGCTGTGTAGCAGGTAGAAAGAGCAACAGGGAATCATGACTAAATCATGTTCACTAACCTTCAAACTTTAACCTGGTTTCTTCTTCCCCATCACCATTGTTTTGTTCTTATTGGTCGCCACTAAGCTTGTTGACAAGGATCACACTGGTGCAAAGACACCTCATTTGGAGGATTAGAATCAGAATCATAGCGCCATAGTCAGTTATTACTTTAACGGTTTATTTTTTTATAAAATGAGAAATGCATATTTATTTCAATTACAAATAATGTTTGAATGAATTGTCGAAAATGAGTATTGATCGATTTTTAAAGTCATTTATTTTGCCATTTATTTGTTTGCATACACTTAGACTAGTCTTATAAGGTTGTCATCCAAGTTTTTTTCTTTCTTTCTTTTTTTTTAACTCGCTTGCATAAAAAGCTAGATTGGTCTAATTTGAATCCAAAAAGTAAGACTAATTACCCCCAGTTGTTCAGACTAGTTCTTAACATTGTGGCTGTTTATGCAACTGACCCCTGGCTCTTGTGAGGTTAATATCTGCACCACTGGCAGCACGAAACTATGAAAGCTTGTTTCCGCCACTGAATTAAAAAAAAATAAAATAAAATAATTGCGACTTTTTATCACACAATTGCGTGTTATAAAGTCAGAATTGCGAGATATAAAGTCAGAATTATGTGATATAAAGTCAGAATTGCGAGATATAAAGTCAGAATTGCATGATATAAAGTCAGAATTGTGAGCTATAGTGAGAATTGCATGACATAAAGTCAGAATTGCGAGATATAAAGTCAGAATTGCGAGTTACAAAGTCAGAATTGTGAGATATAAAGTCAGAATTGCGTGATATAAAGTCAGAATTGTGAGATACAACGTCAGAATTGCGAGATATAACGTCAGAATTGCGTGATATAAAGTTGCAATTCTGATAAAAAAGACAGAAGTGCTACTTTTTATCTCACAATTCTGACTTTTTTTCTCACAATTGCGAGTTTACATCTCGCAATCCTGACTTTAAAACACATAATTGTGAGTTTATATGTCGAAATTCTGACAACTTTTCTCAGAATTGTGAGATATAAACTCGCAATTGTGAGTTATCAGGCTAATTCTATGGGGAACTTTTTTCCCCCTCAGAATAGTTTATCTCACAATTCTGACTTTATATCAGGCAATTGTGACTTTATATCTATCATTCTGACTTAATATCTCGCAATTCTGACTTTATAACATGCAATTGCGACTATATCATGCAATTGTGATTTGTGACTTTATATCTCGCAATTCTGACTAAATCTCGCAATTGCGACTTTATATCATGCAATTCTGACATTATATCTCACAATTCTGAGAAATAAAGTCAGAATTGTGAGATGTAAATTCGCAATTGTGAGAAAAAAAGTCAGAATTCTGAGATAAAAAGTTGCAATTACATTTTTTTTTTCATTCTATGGCGGAAACAAGCTTCCATACGAAACAGTCGAAACAGTCATCGAAAATAATTATTCTTTTAAGAGAGTTATCATTTGTCATTCCCATCGACTGTCATTCTTCAACAAACGTAGAGTCCCATCCCACAATCATTTCCTTTATTGAGTTGATGGTGGTGTGTCAGATTCTTTGTGATGATCAAACATAATAATGTATTGATCATTTTCACTTTTTGACATTAACCTAGGGTTTCTTATCCTCACCAAGACTACCATTTTACTGTATTTTTTTATCAAACATATGCAATGTTGTGAAATATTGTTACTATGTCAAATAAATATTTTCAACTTTTATATATTTTAAAATATAATTTATTCTTGTGATGGCAAAGCATTTTTTTTCACATGGTCCTTCAGAAATCATTCTGATATGCTGATTTGGTGCTCAAGAAACTTCTTATTATTTTCAATTATAAAATCAGCTCCTTAATATTTGCGTGATATATTTGTATTATTACTTTGCAGATTAGTGTCTGTGTAATACAGGGAATGTTAGCAGTCTTGCATCACTTACTCCCAATAACCACTTGGGGGCAGCATCATGCAGATGTGGAGAAATGTAGGGTCCATCTCAATCAGCTCCCTAGGTCAGTAGTCAGGGCACTAATCAGGGAGTCGTCCATTTTAAGGGCTGTCAATTGCTGAAACCTTCCATGACACTTAAATGTTTGCTTCCTAATGAAGGAGGATTGATCCCAAATCAGTGATCGATGCTCGATAGGTTCCCTTAATGCAAGTTCTGAAACACGAAACTTCATGTGAGCCAACTCACTACACATAATGACAAGCGATAGATGTTTTTAAAAATACAACCATTATTTTATTACATTTCAGCAGACAGGGAATAAACATGATCTAACTAATATTTATATTTTATTTACGGTTTAACAAGCAACATATTTATCATAATGTACTTTAAATAATATTACAAGTAAAGTCAGAAAGATATCAGCTCTGCTGTTGTTCATAAATACCAGCAGTGATATTGTACAATGAGGATGTTGTCATGTCGCCGGAAATAATCATTAGTGTCTCAATGTGTTGTGAGCCAGAGTCCTTTTCTGTCTTTACCAGTGCCCGAATTCTTGAACACGACATACTGATTCACAAGCTCGGGAGCTGATTGAGACACGCCCTTAGTCTAAATGACTCAGGGAACACTGGCTCGTTGTATTCGTGAAAAGTGAATGTATTTGCTTTTTGTTCTGTATTCATAAGCAACCGTATTTATATAAGCATTGTAATAATGTTTACAACAAGGCAAAGTTAAATGTTGATTATAAACAAGGAAATTGCCTTGTATACTGGTATTAGAGCTCACAATACATTTCGACTTTGTCTGTTGGAGCCGCTTGTGTATTTTAAAGTACGCCGCCACTAAATGACAGAACAATACACTCAGTTTTCTCTAAACATTTAATACAATTGACTCTGTATAACTGTGAGATAAAATCAGTTACACACCAAAACATGTTGTGCAAGAGTGACACTGCAGTGTTTGCCTTTGGCAAAGCTGCGGTTTTACTCCTTTGATGAAGTGTCTAAATACTTCCAGTTGTTCAAATAATACTGCAAGCCTCTGTTTTGATTTGTCTGTCATTAGACAGGCTTTTAATTAGTTCTACTGTGATTTGTTAATCCTGCGCGTGTGTTTGTGTGTAATTTCAGGTTATCCCTCGCTGCGAATAGAGAAGAATGACTTGAGAAGTGTAACTCTACTTGAGGCCAAGGCAAAGGTCAAAGACATCGCCATCTCCAGAGAGAGAGTCACACTTCGAGACGTCTTACATGAAGGTAATTATTCCACCGGTCATTCTGACCAAACCACAGCAAGTTAATAGTGTGCTTTGGAAAGACTCAATTCTTAGAAATCTTTCCTTTTCTGTGCCATCAAAATGTTGAACACCTTGTTCAACTGAAATTGCATCATGGCAAACAAACACGTCATTAGGCCACTCGGTCTGAGGTTAGACACACTTCCCCCTGCAAAATGATTTTGTTGGATCACACAAGAGCTCTGTTCCAGTGGGAAATCTGCACTCAAGCACTAAATTGGAGCCCAAACAGAAAATCTCTCTGCTGGGCCTTATGCCAGCGCAGCTCGGGCCTGCATAGAAGATCTTGACACAAGTGTCATTAGTCACATAAGCTATAAAATATACACAAAACTGTGTGTTAAGAACCTGCCTTATTTAACTTGCGTTCTTGCAAAATCTCAATGCAGCATTTCCCCTCTATTGCTTTTTTCTTCCATCAGTAAATCACGTATGTGTGGCCACGAGCTTGATGAAGCTGATTCATTATTTATAGGGGGTTATTGTGTTGTGTTTAAAGTGCTGGCTTGGCAAAGGAACAGAGTTAATCTGATTAAACTGTATTTATGGGACATTTGAGAGAAATGTGAAATTAATCCTTCCTGAAGGGCCATTTGCTTTTGTGCTTTTAATGACCAGTTCGATACTTTTATTTGAACGGCCTAAGCACAAGTTACTCATTAAATATTTTCTGCAATGGCTCTATGTAGTTATACCAAGGCCAAGCTTTGTGTGTAGCTTATTCTACCTCAAAATGAATAGTTGTCACCATTTACCCTCCTGTTGTCCCAAATTGAAATCCCTTTTTTTTTGAGGCACACAAAAAGTGAATTTTTTGAAGAATAATCCTGTCATTTTCCACATGAAGGTGAATGAGGAATGAGGGCTTTCAAGCTCTAAAATTTTAAAATAAGCACCAGAAAAAGTGATTCAGTCTTTGTTAAGCAGTGCCATGGCTTTATCTGAGACATTAAAGTGCTAACTGTTATTGGCATCTTCATCATATCACAATAATAAAATCACAGCATGTTTTTTATACAACAGAAGCAGCAACAATAATATGAACAATAGGCAAAATTAACAAGGTTTGTTGTTTTCAAATGGAGAACAAATAAATGACAACAGACAATCAACTTTATAAAATATATACATTAGTTTTGACCTAGGGTTTAGGTGTTGTTTATAAGTTGATAGAGTAAAGACAACTTTTTCTCTGGATTAATTATACTTTCAAAACCAACAAATAAAGTCCATTTTGAATTGCATGTTATTATTTTTGTCACAATGTACAACAGATTATGAACACCTAATAACATCGTTATTTTTATTTGTTTTTTATTTTATTTCAGGGAGTGTGTTTACAGCAAAATGCAAATACTTTTAAACATATTTATTGTGCATTTTGTGTATTTTACTAAAATGGGATCGTAATCTGTAGAGATAATAAATTAATTTCCATAGAGCTGCAAGTACATAGTACAATCTCTTGTTGTGATCATTGACTCTACTGCGAGTTGGATTTACTGATTGATAGAAAACATTCACATGTGTTTAAAATTTATCACAAAAACTTTATGTCTTTGGACATTCAGTGCTTATTTTCTTGGCAAAACTGGAGGCAGCATTCAATGCATCTTCCTACCAAGAAATCTCCCCTGTCCTGTATAATGACCACGCTTAGTTCTTCTCCCTCCTACTTAAAGAGCTGTAACGGAAACCCAGTTGGTTGCAAAATATATAATGCAATGTGTACATTTTTTTTGGAAGGTTAGATGCAATTTTTGTAAGTTCTGCATTGCAACAAAGAAACACACTATCGATGGATAGTTATTTATCTGTACATTCTCTTTGAATTCACTAAACAACATTTTTAATTACCTTTGTTACTTTGATGCCAAAGTGTAACACATCTTAACTCATACCCTACAAGTGAAATGTTTTTACAAGTTTGAAATACTGCCAAGTCGTCTAGCCTGTCAGATTACACAAAAGGAAGTGATCAAAAAATGAAACGGTGTTTTTTTTTTTTTTTTTTTTTTTTTTTTTTTTTTTTTTTTTTTTGACGTCTATGCTAAAAAAAATGACGAGCCAAACTTAAATGTTTGTAATTCTGGAATGCTTTGGAATACAGACCTAAGGTTGGTTACTTTTTAAAGATGATACTCAGCAGATCACTTAAAAATTAAAACGTTATAGAAGTTTAAGATTACTGTAAAGCAAATGTGCTGTACTTTGCATTTTAATTGCATAAATATTTAAACTGAGAACAGT
>JAOTRC010000004.1:15306093-15323494 GCA_027497675.1 Cyprinella lutrensis
GGAGACAATCGCCATTAACTAAAACAAGTTTGTTATGGTAACGTTCCCGTTCCTGTGGTGGTAAAGACAGTGCATAACTTGACACAATATCATGCCGGTCTATTTGCCGTGCCATTTTTCTGACCCCATGCTGCGCGCGCACCCAACAGAGGATTCCGATGTGTACAAACATTGAAGGGGTCTATAGATTAAACCACTCTATTCTACAAAATCGATTGGACTTTCTCTTAAGGGACCACAATCTCTCATATTTAGCACAAAAAAAAAATATTTATTTGTTTTTTGAATATTATGAAAAATCCTATGGTTTTGGAATGGCACTAGAGACTCAATGATGATTTTTGAATAAAATAGCTATCCTTTTGAGCAAACTTTGGCTTAGGAAATAGCAAAGCAAACCTGTCACATCTTTTTTTCTTTCTGAGAGGTGAATGAGGGGGAAATTTGTTTGCGTGTGTTTTTGTGGCAACACTACGTTCCCGTCCGTCTCAGTCAAAGTGCCAAGGAAAGAACCCACCCTAGACAGCCAGGAAGTACTGAACGCCGCATGGCCGCCTCATAAATGACACACCGGGCCAAAACCTGTCAGCAATCTGACCTTTGCATAACTTCACACTAACAGAACAATAGTGCCTGGTGCTGCCCTCATGCCAGGAACAATTATTAAGGTTCCGTTTATCATAATACAATAGGAGCTGGTGATGAGCATTGGCCTGGTATGGAAATTTACTCTTGTTTACTGGGATACGCTGGAGATTCATTTACCGAAAGGAGCTGAAGTGCAGGATACCACCCACGCAGTGAGACATGAGACAAAATGCCAGATCAGTAGTGAATGTCAACTTCTTCGTTCTCTGCCCAGTTACCCTCTTATAGCTTCTCAACAAACACATGGGTGCAGGTGACGATGTCCATTTATATGTAAAGAAGCTTGTCTGTTTTTAAATGTCATGAAAGAAAAGATGGTCAGGATTGTCTTTTAATGAATGGGGAGGATTAATTTCAAGTTTGCTCTGCAGTCAAGTAGCGCAAACATGATTTTACAGTTCTTTTACTATTTGGTGTTAAAGGTCCCATGACATGGGGTTATTTTATAATTTCCTGGGTTGCCCTTGTAATGTTAGTATGTTTTTTAGATCAAAAATAGTCTTATTTAGAAACAAAAGGCATTTTTCCTAGCTTTGCAAATGAAATAGCTATGTATTACATGTGCAACTCTCTTGAATACTTTTACTACAGCTATTATAAGTTTTTACTATAACAGCTATTGAGATTACCGAATTGTGAGAAGTTTTTTAAGTATTTAACTCAATTCCCATCGTATAAAATGTTGTCGTGATGAGCATTGAGCAAGCAGATGATAGTCTGTTTATTGGGAGAATGAAAATCTTATCAATTAAACGCAGTTTTTACACTCTCTAATGCTTTCACCAATGCAATCACAATGTTGTACATACAGTAAGAGCTTCTTTGTACAGTATAATGTGCGTTATTGATTTCTTGACAAGTTATCCGGATAAACTTGCGCTGTGTGGAAAGATTGTTCTTTGAATGCTTTCTGTATAATTTGTTCCCATTTAAATGTGATTACTTTTATCCTATTAAAAGAAACAATGTGACGTTGATATTTTAGTCACTGGTTTGACTTACTGATGCATAAACCGAGAGAAAGATTAACCTGTCTTGAACAATTAGGCCACACATCAGAAACTGTTGCTTGGTAGCTCGATCGATTTATTTTCTGACATTCATCGAGGCCAGCTCTGTATTGGCCCAAGTTGAGGAAGTAGTCATCGGTGAAATGTTTGGACCAATAAAATTAACCCATTGTTTCTTCAGAGGCTCAGATGAAGGAACTAAAAAAATACTTTTGTGTTCATTTGTACATCCGAACGCTGATCAACTACCATGCTTCGCTCGTTTGCAAGCCATGATATCTGTTGTATGTCTCGAGAAAAAAATTAAATCGCGCTCAGCATTCGTAATTCATAGCTCAATTTCTCATGGGTGAGCCAAATTCTCTGGGCAGGCAAAGCAGAGAAAGTGGAGGTTAGCTTTCCTCTGTATGACACCATACAGAGGAGATTCAAGATCATGTCGTCTGAGCTTTCATTTTCTCAAAGGCAGAGAAAGATAGCCAAAACTCGGTTTACACCGACATTTCTAGCCACTGTGGGAGCATATACAGGCTAGGGGAACTCATATTAATGTTAAAAAACCTCAGAAAGGGAAAATTTCATGTCATGGGACCTTTAACAACACATCTCCCTGCAGGGCAGATACATAAAGAATGTTTTAAAAAGTCACCTTACCGCACTCAATGTAATGCAGCTTTTTATAGTCATGGTAAGTTTCTGTATCCAAAATTGACTGACATCTAACAAACTTGATTGACTTGAACTTTTTTTTTTATAACAAGCTGTAAATTACATCAGTTTGTTAATAATGTAGAACAAACATTATTGATGCAGGTTGAATGGGCATGACTGCATATTTATTTGATTTGAAGCCTTTTAAATGTCTCTGTGAACAAGCCGTGATTGTGTCCAAAAGCAATGGAATAAATCCAGATTTCCTTCTTTTGTGTTACTGGAATGCTTTGTTTCCATAATGCAACTAATGTCCCTTAAATGCTAAAGTGGACTTCATGACTCAGACAGATCTGTATAGGGCTGTATTTGAAACGGTTTACCAGTTTTTATATATTTTTATATATTTGTAAATGCATACAGTACATACATACATACATACATACAATTAAGTTCATTCCTTAAACAATATTTTTGAGATTTTGGTCCATGTTGGCATGATAACACACATTTTCTGGAGATTTGTTGTCTAACATCCATGATGCAAATCTCCCTTTCCACTACTTCACAAAGGTACTCTATTTGCATATATTGAGATCTGGTGACTGTGGAATTCATTTGAGTTAAGTTAACTCATTGTGATGTTTAAGAAACCAGTTTGTGATGATCTGAGCTTTGTGACATGGTGCATTATCCTGCTGGAAATAGCCATCAGAAGATGGTACACTGTTGTCATAAAGAGATGGACATGATCAGCAACAACACTCGGGTAGGCTGTGGCATTAAAACAATGCTCTGTGGGTACTAAGGGACCCAAAGTGTGCCAAACCCCCAAAGTGTTCCAAAGTATGGATCCATGCTTTCATGTTTACACCAAATTCTGACCCTACTATCTGAATGTCGAAGCAGAAATCAAGACTTCAAGATCAGGCAATGTTTTTCCAATCTTATATTTTCCATTTTGGGTGAGCCTGCGTGAATTGTAGCTTCATTTTCCTGTTCTTAGCTGAAAGAAGTAGCACCCGGTGTGGTGATCTGCTGCTGTAGCTCATCTTCTTCAATGTTCAACGTGTTGTGCTTTCAGAGAAGCTCTTCTGCAGACAGCTCAAATCATTCTCCTCTGACCTCTGTCATCAACAAGGCATTTTCCCCCACAGAACTGATGCGCACTGGATTTTTTTTTTTTCGTACCATTCTCGAAAAAACTCAAACCAACCCGTCTGACACCAACTGCCATGTTCAAAGTCTTAAATCACATTTCTTCCCCATTTCAATGCTCACTATGAACTTCGCCAGATCATCTTGACCATAAGTTGGTGCCATGTGATTGGCTGATTATATATTTTCGTTGAAAAGTAGTTGAAAAACAGGGGTTTTTTTTTGTGTGTGTGTGTGTGTGTGTGTTTGTCGAATTACTTAAAACGAGAAACCCCCCTACATGTCTTTTCAAATAGGAACATATTTCTGCGTTTAGATACTGATCTGTAAATACTATTTATTTGTTTATATATGTCAGCCTCTAGTGATCTCACTTGTTGAAATGGAGGGATCATCTTTCTGTTTCAGTCATCGTGCCTCATTCAGCCTGGTCTGAGCTATTGCGTGTTGTTTCCCTTACAGTGGGCGTTCGGGGTAACTCTGTGGGAGCTGATGACCTTGGGACAGACTCCTTACGTTGACATTGACCCCTTCGAGATGGCCGCCTATTTGAAGGATGGCTACAGAATAGCACAGCCCATCAACTGCCCTGACGAATTGTGAGTTTGATATTTTAATCTGTATGTCAATCAATTTGAGTATTTCCATGTACTGATTTAATGTCGAAAATACGTTAAAAATAAATAAACTCTTGTGAACTTGCATTCCTGAGTGATTGGCAAGGCTCCCAAAGTGTCAGTAACAACAACTTTCTTAAATCTTGATTATTTTCTGAGGAAACTAACTGAACCTTTAGAAAGCTAAATGGACAGTTTGATCCGAGCACAACTGCATGTTATCCGCACGATCTGACCCTTATCGGCATCCTGCAATAGCTAGGGAACCAGAGCGTGGCGATCGAACCAGCCAGGAATTACAAAGCAACGAGCGCTGTTGACTGTGTCAGTGACCCCAAACACTGCAAAATTAATTGTCTTGTGTGCAGTCGCCGGAACACGGTTTAGAGAACGCAGGAAAAGCTAATCAGTGTTGGATCGTAGTTTAGTACTTTTTCCTCCAGAGAATAAGCGATGAAAAAGAGTTCTGTGGCTTGCTTGTGTATTCAAAGCTTGAATAGAAATGGAGCGGTAAAGGGATCTCAACTTACACTCAAGCCCGTTTCAATTGTTGCTGTCAAATGTAATCAAGACCAATACATCTTGTCCACTCCAGTACTTTCTTCTTTGATGAATCTGCTATGGCTTCATCAGTCACCTCACAGATCTGATAAATGTTAATGCTTTGTTTATACGAGGATGTTCTCTGTTTCAGATTTGCAGTGATGGCTTGTTGCTGGGCCTTGGATCCAGAAGAGAGACCAAAATTCCAACAGCTCGTCCAATGCCTCACTGAGTTCCATGCAGCTTTGGGGGCCTACGTCTAAACTTACTCAAACCAGCCAGAGAGGTTGAACAGCACTATTCCAGAGAATAAACGTTAATGCAGTGCCTTACTTTATAAGAAAACTAGCCATTTTGTAAAGTGTTTTTATTTTATGCGATATTAAATCTGGCTTTGTTTGGAAGGTGTAGCTTCGGAGGTCAGTATCTATTTTTATATCACAGCTGTGTGAAATATCAAGGACTCTTTCTGATTCTCAAGATTATCATCCACATTTGATCGGAATGCTGGTATTAGGATGTGCACAGGAAGCTGCTGTTCTCTTTGTTTTGCAAAGAAGCTTTTTTTCCCTTTTCTTAAAAATAGAGATGACAAGAAACTATTGCTCGGAGTAATCTGTACATATATTTTCAAAGTCTTCAGTGAGAGAAGCTTAATCTCCACTGCTTTATGTCCTGCATTATCTGTTTTTAAAATAATTTGGTGAGAGAATTAGATCTCCACCACATTAATTGTACAGAATAAAAGCCTCAGCCCGGACACGGAAATTGGTACGTAAACTTGACGTTTAAAAATAATAACTTTTTCCTTTTGGGACTAAAGATGGCGGAGCCCTACAGCTGAGCTTTACCTCCTTAAATTATGAGATGGTCGTGGAGGTGTAAAGCAGCGTGTTGGGATCCTGTAAGTCAAACTGGACTTTGATACAGGGTTTTTAAAAATTCCTGAAGCTTTTGATGTTTGACTGTTCTGTGTCAGAACAATGCCTTCCTTGTATGTTTAAAACTGTATGAATACATGGACAAGAAAAGAAACATGAGTCACTGTGAATATTTGAAGTGTATGGCCTAGACACCATTTTGTTCTGAATCTATAGGATCTTCTCTTTATCCTTGTGATCACTGCATGTTGACATTTTTTAAAGGGTTTTGTGTAAACTGAATTCATACCTATCAATTAAATGAGGCCTCTAAATAAAATGAGATCTCAGTGTTAGGTTGTTGGTGTTTGTTGCTTTTGATGCATGATTTAGTATGGATGGTTTTAATCAAACCTTTTCCCACCCCTTGGTCCCTAACTGGATCTATTTTCAGTTATCACAGCGGTTAAAAACTTTTTCTGAATTGCACAATTGTGCAATGATTTAATCATAATGTAAGTGCTGTGCTTTTTTTCTTCTTTTTTTATATCACTGTGCAAATGTTTATCTTAAGAGAGCAGCCAAAAGCCATCAGTAATTTGTGGGTTGATTATCTTTGTGCAATCCTTATTCACTGTAACTTTATAGTTATTTTGTAGCTTGAAGGAACACGCCACTGTTTTTTGAAATGGGGGTTATTCAACATATCCCCTACATTTTCAATGGGTGGGCCAAATACATTCTTGTCTGAGTCCATGCATTGGCTTAGTTTTGACTTGCGTATTCACAACGAGAACAAATAGCGATGCAGATTAAGACTAGGTGTTTTCCTAGGCTGTTGTTTACTTGGGACTATATTGGGGTGAAGCACTGCTATTTGGGCGCAAAGATACCGATGAATTTCGGTACGGTCGAATTATGTCAGTACCTGATTGCCTAATCCTGACCCCACCCCTAAGCCTAAACCCTCCCCCACAAGTAATCCTAAATCTACCATACTAGGGGGGTCAGAATTCGGCACAACACCGGTCACACCGCTTGGTATGTTAATGGGAGTTGGGGGATATCTCTAAACCCAAGTAGCGCTTCGCCTGTGTTCCTTTAATTACTGATTCTATCAATGTACTATATTTTTGTGTATCTTAAAGGTCCAAATGTTTTATGGAGTGTATGGAAGTCCTTACATTTCTTATGGAATTCTTGCTGTAAATTTTGAATAATGAATAATTAAGAAATATCAACATTGCTAAAGCTATGACATGAGTCTTATGTTTCTTTCATTGTTTATTATGGAAGGAAAAAATATCCATTGTTTTGTTGCACCCACAAAGATGATAAAGCGTCTAAAAGTTCAAAGTGATGCTGTAATGGAAAGTCATATTTTTTTCTTCATTTTTTGGATGAATGAATGTGCTTGGTGTTAAATTGGAACAGTGGTTTAGAAAGATTACCACCCTCTTCAGAGATCTTGTTTTCCATTCCCTGGTTCTGACATGCTTTATTCTGTATAATACAGTTTAATCTCAGCAAATGCCAAAGTATATTCAACAAACCAAGCGGCCTACATACTGAAGTTGACAAGCACACAGCATGCCGAAACAACACATTCAGTGACCTGTTTTCTGTGTTAAATTAATGTCTCTTGTGTAATGTTCTTTGTTCAAATGAAGGCATGGTGGTTAGAGTATGTGGTTAGTACCTTTTTGTTCAGGTACTGTTTAAAAAAATTTTTTCCATTAGACCAATCTGTATCATTTCCCGGTTTAACAGTCGTGCTGTCAATTTCATAATTTATTATTGCTTTATGTGGTGCTTCGTTTTAATGGAGCTATACAATGATGCCTCAAGTTGGCCTTCATTTTTCAGATAGTTCACCCAAAAATGAAAAATCTGTAATTTGCTCACCCTCCTGTCGTCCCATTCTTTTGTTCATCTTTTGTCTTTTAGAGCAATCTAGTTCCTCAGCGAACTTCACAAAACAGCATCTTTGTAAAGATGCCTCGCACCAGCTGTGGCTAATTCCAAGCCCCTCTGAGCGCCAGAAACTCTCTCTCGGATGCAACCTCTGCGAGGGGCTTACGATGTCGACCCTCTGGGCTCGACTTGAAGCATTCAAGACCAAAGCCGCCATGCTGCCTTTCGTCTCGCCACGCAAGAAGCTCCGCTTCTCCCTCGAGCCTCGCTTTCACCCTCCCCACGAGGCGGAGGAAAAGGGCTGCTGTTCCCTCATGGCTTTGGACAGTGAGGAGTGGTCAGGCTCCCACGCCTCCTCCTCGGCCCAGGAATCCAGCAGGACCCGCGCCGGAGTCAAAGAGGAACTAATGCACCTCGGGCTCGAGTGGTCACGACCCCCTGAGCAGGCTCCCAACAGACTCGATGGCTGCTTTCTTCAGAGCCGTCGCCGCGGCCCTGGCCGCCCCCTTCCAGCCGAAACTCCACAACGAGATCACTAAATCGTGGAACGCGCCTCTCTCGGCCAGAACAAGCGGACCCTCTTCGGGAGTGGGATGAGAAAGGCAGGCACCCAGTAGCTGTTTCAGACCTAAGGAGCATGATGGATCTCTCCCCTTTGCGCCACCAAATCTGCAGCTCAAGCCCTAGCAAAGTGCATGGCCCTGCTGACTGTGACGAAGAGACATCTGTGGCTAACGCTTGCCTACATGAGAGAATCTGTACGTGCCACTTTCCTCAACGCGCCGCTCTTTCCTTCCGGCCTCTTCGGTTCCGCGGTGAGTGGCATTGTTGACCGTTTCTTGGAAGTCCAGTAAGCCACCCAAGCCATGAATCTTATCCTACCTCATCGCGCTAGCTCCTCTGCAGGCCGCCCACGTGACCAGCCTCCTGCACGAGCCTCTTCACAGCGCCCAGCTCAGCACAGCCAGACTTCTCAGCTGAGAAAACGACGGCTCAGTCCCCCCACGGCCGGACCACCGTCAAAGCTTCGTCCCCTTCTCTCAGGTTACTGCAGTGGTGGATTCAGCAGCCAACAAGCCGGTGATACTACCCACTTGCCTGCACCCAAATGCCGTTTTCACAGCGACCCAGAGAAATCTCCCTTATGTGTAGAAAATGTGCCCACAATCCAGTGTTCACCCCTACACATAAGCATTACACTCCCCATGTCCCTATTAAAGCCCACTCTCAAAAAGCGGGCACAGCCTGCTCAAGTGTTGGAGTCAATAAACACACCCACAAGCCCATGCACATGCTCCTTCTCTGCCCACTCTGTCACACGGCCAGCAAACACCTCTCTGTATGTAAGTTCCATGCCTGTGAATATGCTTTCACATCACTTTACAGATGTGACTCTTTCCCCATCCACCTCAATCGGGAAGTCACTCACAGAACAGCGTGTGTCTGCGAGCAGTCATGCATAAGCACAGTAAGCGTGCACACACATTCTGTTCAGACTGCTGTGTGCGGCAATCAGGGCGATTTGGCCATTCACCTTCTAGCGTTATGCTTCAAAGCATGGGAGGTTATCCCAGGGATATCCAAATGGGTGTTAAGCGCGATAAAACAGGGCTATTTGCTACAGTTCGATCGCCGCCCTCTCCGCTTCCGAGCTTGGCTCGAAACTACTGTGAACACGGAAGCAGTCTGCATGCTTCGTTCAGAAATAGCAAACCTTCTGTGCAAAAGGGCCATAGAGAGTGCCGCCTTCTCTAAGCGAGTCAGGGTTTTACAGCCATTATTTTCTTGTCCCCAAGAAAAACGGCGGCCTTAGACCAATTTTAGATCTCAGATTTTTGAACAAAGTGCTTGCAAAAAGACCGTTCAAAATGCTTAGTCAAGAAACTCCTCGCGCATGTGCGCCATGGGGACTGGTTTATTTCTCTCGATCTGAAAGATTCCTACTTTCAGATTTAGATAAATCCCTGTCACAGGCCATTCTTGAGATTCACCTTTGACAGCCTGGTTTATCAATACACTGTCCTTCTGTTCGGCCTGTCCTTAGCACCCCGTACTTTCACAAAGTGCATGGATATGGCGGTCGCACCTCTGGGGAGTCAGGGCTTGCGAACTATTTGGATGATTGGCTGATTTTGCCATTCACCCACTTCCATCTGACCTCTTCCATCTGACAGAACACATACTGAGTTGGTCCCAGTGCTATCTGCACTCGCTGAGGGTAACGTACGTGCCAGGCCACCTGAATGACGGCCCAGACAGACTGTCCAGAGACAATATTCCCCAGGGGAATGGTCCCTGCATGCTCAAACAGTCCAGAAGTTAAGGTGCATATTCAGCAGAGCAGAGATAGACATCTATGCGTCAGAGAACTCTCACTGCCCAGTATTTTTCTCGAAAAACGAGGATGCGCTGGCCCAGGCCTGGCCCAACCGCCCGCTTTACGCCTTCATCCCATCTTGCTATTGCCACAGGTAATACAGAGGATCAGGGAAACGCGCCACTCGGTGCTCCTCATAGCCCCGCGCTGGGAGAATCAGATATGGTTCCCGGAGCTTACGCAGCTGTCAATGACAGCCCCGTGGCCCATTCCAGTGAGAGCAGATCTCCTCTCTAAGCTCGTGGCACAATCTGGCATCCCCACCCATAGCGCTGGGCGCTGTATGCGTGGGTGATCAATGACTACCCGTCGCTTTTCCAGAAGGAGTAATAAACACTATGAACACACTAGAGCTCCTTCCACGAGAAGACTCTACGCGTCCAAATGGTCTGTGTTTTAAAAGTGGTGCACCGACAGAGACCTGGACCCACGGACGTGGGGTATCATCGCTGCTCGTGTTTTTACAAGAGCTGCTGGATAAGGGCAGGTCCCCATCCACGCTCAAAGCATACGTGGCGGCTGTCGCGTGGTTCGCTGAACCCCTGCACGGCCAGTCACTGGGAAAAAATGAGCTGGTCACTCGCTTCCTCAGGGGAGCTAGAAGTTCCTATCTGGTATCTGTCTATAGTTCTCGAAACTATGAAAGCTCCCCCTGTCGAACCGCTTCAATCTGTGGATTTGAAATACATTTCAATCAAAACCGCTTTTCTGACTACCCTGTCATCAGTTAATGTTCATCATATAAAGTGATTGCATCTCTTCAGGCTTGAATTTAACTGCTTTTTTATGTTTTTTTCAGAACTTTCTGATCCATGACACTACTCTTAGTTTCAAAGATTAACAAAGTCTCCTGTGTTTAAAACAACATGGGTAGAGTAATTGATCACAGAATTTTCCATTTTGGAGTAGACTAGCCTACTTTTAAAGAAAATACAAAATTAACATAAACCCTCATATCATTCTAAACATGTTTTTGGTAACACTTTATTTCGCATTGCTCTTGCTACATATGCTTACTGTAGTAATAACAGTAAATTACGCATAATTGCATTCAACAAACCCTAAACCTAACCACTATAGTATAAATGTTGTTAATTAATATTACTCAGTATTTAATTACTCCTTAAAAGAAAGTTTATCACAAAATTAGATCATTAAATATAAATATAATTGTTATTATTTTGTGTCCCACAGGTGAATGTAAGTCATATAGGTTTGGAATGACATAAGCGTAAGTAATGAGTGAATAACACAATATGTTTTTGTGTAAACTTAGAACTATTGTACCCTCTTAAGAGAAAAGGTCTGTCATATTGGAAGTCTAAGCACTTCTTGGAAACCTGTCAGAAAAGAACAATGTTTCAACAATGTATTTCAGTGGGACGTAGATGATGTAACATTTATGGCGTCTTCAGTGAGATTGCTTGTGTCAAATTGCACTTATTTCCTAGGTTTCGCTTTGCTTGACTAGCACTTGATCATAAGGGACACTTGCGGCCCAGTGAAGACTGCAATAAGGAAATTCTTTAGTGGCAAACCACTAAATGTTGATAGGAAAAATAAAATTAAAGCGAACATTTTTAAGATAACTGCCTGCTATACACAACAATTCTTAAGCCTTTTATCTGGTTGTAAGACTTTGACCCTTTAGAGTGCAGAAATGAACAGAGACTCACAAGCTCGGGTCATGATCGTCAGTATGACGCAGAAAGCTTTAGAGTAGTCTATTATATGTAGGAGTGGTGGACTTTGATTTGGTTATAACTATACTTTGTAGCTTTGGTGAAGAAGCCTTTTTTCCTTTTCTTTTTTTACATCCAGCTTTAATTGTGCTTTGGAATGCCATTGTAAATAACTCCGTGAGGTGTCCGCCTGTAATATCCCAAAGTTCATTGCATGTGACTTTAAATGAAAGTGTCGTTAAGTCGTCAAGTGTGTAATTATCAAAGCCAAGTTTTTAAGACATAACTAAACGATTGGGGAAATAATAGGCTTAACTCACAGGTAATGTAGTTCCACTTAGCTCATGGTGTTGTATTAGCCTATCCCCTTTATTTGTGTCAGATTTGCCGAATTTATTTGTTTGAATATGTACACTAAGTAAACAAACATTTGCCTGTAGTTTCAACAAATGTAATCAATAAACTTCTATTATGGCAATGAATGCACGACTACTTAAGACAGTTTCACAGACCATGAACTAATGTAAAACCTGGTTTATAGCTAGGCTATTTAAATGCCCTCATTAAGATTTTTTTTAATGATTAAAATATTTTATGATATAATTTGACATAGATAATATTACTTTCTATAGATGTGTAATAAAAAAAATGTCAAAAATCATTACTACAAATGCACGTTGAGAGTAAAAAAAGCCATGGCCACAAATAGAAAAGCAAAAGTAATCCTGTTCTCCTCTGTTATCATTAAATGGAATGTAATTAAATGATTTACGCTGTTTATGATACGTGTTTGCACAGATTCCTCACAGAGAGTGCTGAACGCCCGTGTAATATGAAGAATAAACTCCGTGCTGTCAAATGGTGAGAGAGATAAAGATCACCAAAACAATCGCGCATGGAGTAGTGGGCGGGGTCGAAGAGCGTTGGGCGGGGCTCGTGACATCACTGCTAATGGTCATATAATCCCCCATAGGAGATCACCGAAGTGGAAACGTGTCTTGCTCATCCTTGCTGAAACAAGCTTAACAACCAACTTCACCTTTCAACATGGACATATACGCCAAAGACATAAAGAAACCCAAGCCAGCGTTGTTTTCTAACATAAAGGTAAATTATTATTATTGTTTCATGGTTGTTGTTGTTGTTAGCCTATTATGTTATTGATATTAAGCCAATATTCATCCAATATATATATTAAGATATTATAATATAAAGTTATTATTTTTGTTCACTGTCTTTAGCAGACAGACTTTTTTCTAGATTGTTGAATTATCTCTTTAAAGACACTTTAAATGCACTTGCCGTTGTTGTTGATGTTGGTTGTGTTGATTTGACTTGCAGTGGTTGCACATTATATTATTATTTGTGCTGTCATCATTTTTAATTGTCTTTAGACTTTTAACCCGAACTTTCACACACGTGAGTTCTTATGGCTTTATGTTTTACAAGTTCCCTGTCCTTCAATTAAAACAAATAAATAAATAAAATAAGATAGATCCTTAATTTAAATAATAATGTATAATACTATACATGTTGAAACTAGCAGGACATTCTGTGTGTCTGGTAGGCTATATCTTTTATCTCACATATATCTATTATCTCACACCTGTAAAGCCAGGTTGTTTGATGTTTAATTCCTGAATGTTTAATTGGAGGTGTTTGACAGCATAAACAGGGTTTGCTGTTTCTGACTGTCAGTGCAGATAGACTTTTGTCAGTTTGAAGCAGCTGTGGATGAGGACCTCAGCCCAAGGGGAATTATATATCTATCAACATGGCTTTCCAGAAGCGATGCTTAGTTGAAGTTCAGCGTTCATTCAAGTATTACTCTCAAGCGAATGTCTGTGGAATGTAAGGCTATTGGGCTAAAATATAGTTCTGTCATCCTGCACATTATGTCTATCATTCATACGGCGTTTAATTATGGTGTTTTTTGTGTTTGGAAATTGTTTGGAGAAAGATCCCCTGACCACAGACTGTTTTGTGTTACAAAGTGGTGCCAAAAATATTTCTACTTTGGAAGAGAATTATAGATTTATTTGAGATTGATATAGCTGTTCATTTCTCTCAGCAGATCTTGACCATTGTTGCTGTTTACTCAGCAAATCATTCTGTTTATATTGATGGCTCAACAACTCATTCGATTCAACTGAGCTCAATCTAAATGAAATTTCCATTTCATTAGAAAGGGGTGGTGTAGACCCGCAATAACTCAAGGAGTAGGAAAAAAACTAAGCATGTCAACACTTGAATCTTCTCAGGCGGATTCAAAAACACCTTGACCAGAGATCTTATGAGCTGGTCAGTGAATATTTACTAAATATTTGCTTAAGATATGTAACAAGGCAAAAACAATAGTTGTTCATATTAGCTCTGGTGACATTTTAGAGTTGATTTGTTTGGAATACATGAATGCACACATGATTTCAGAATATGAAATCAGGCTGGATTCAATAGGAAATTAGTTATCGACTCCTATCTTTGTGATTAGGCATTATAGAAAATTCGGTCTGAGTTTTTCTGGGGTTGGAAAATCCTTTAGACTCATCACTCCACCTAAAGTAACTGCTGGCGAATCACCTGTGACAAACCAGCCCAGTGGTTGTTTGTCAAATTAAAAGACGAGAGGAAAAAGTTTCTCACACCAACTTTGGATGTGTTACAAAACATTGTAATAAATTGTTGGCATATTACAAACCAACACTGAGCAGAAACAATTCCAATGAAAATGGTTGTTTGTAATTACAGTAGCTAAGATAGCTTGATATGACACAGGTGCAAGTGTCTGCTTTGTTTGCTTTATTTCATCATGGAATTCCTTTTCGACCCCTTATTAGGGCACTGTCTGTTGTGGTGGTAATTTATTTCTTATGAATGAGAGTACACTTTTCACGAGAAGCTTCACATACTTTCCAAAATAGACTATTGACGATCCACAGCCTTGAGTTGTGTGGTTCTTTCGAAAGTTACTGTCCATTTCACTTCATATGCTTACTTAGACTTTATGTGTGTTTGCAATAAGGGCGTGAGAGTGTTGTAAATGGATTAAGTATTTGTGTCTATGTGACCAATGGAATCATGTTAAAATGACAGGTTTTTACATATGTGTTTTGTTCATCGGAATGAGTCAGGCAGTGATGACGTATGTTGAAAGAAGGTGTAGAACATGCTGTTCAGTGTACTTGGTCTGTTTACAATCCCTAAACCCCTTTTCAGATTGAAACTCATTTGCATTGACGGATAATACTGATATAGCATGTAGTACTTTTCACTTTTTTTGCTAATTTGTCTGTTCAAATCAGAAAAAAAGACATTGACATTTCAGCAATTTAGCCTATTTTAGTTAAATGTAGGCTGGGATTTCAAAACAACATTGTGAACTTGAACTTGTCAATATAATTTATTTGGGACACAGGTCATCTTAATATTTTATTTTATTTTATATTTTTTTTAAGAAAGACAGTTACATTAATTTTGCATTTTTCCACTTATTCTACAATCCAATGATTTACTCCTGGCTTTTTAATAATGTCGTGCAATGGTTAATTTACTCTTTACTGGGACAAAAATGTGTTAAATCTGCTTCTATAAAATATTTTAGTTGATTTCATTGGAACGTTGCTGACAGTTTTTTCGAGTCCCATTTGCAAAATGTGCAAAAGCCATTCCATGTGAAACTCTGTGAATTCACACATAGCTAGCAAGTTCATTATTTTCGTAAACCTCAACTTGAGAGACATGATTATTTTGCAGTCATTATTAAGTTAGGTTTGTCATCACCATCAAATGAAACATATCCTTATTCTATGAATAGAATACAAAGTTGGATTGTACTTGTTTCAACCCAAAGTGAAACAGCTCCTTGATGTCCTGTTATTTTTGTAGTTGTGGTGCACAGGATGGGCAAAAATGATTGGGATATGGGGCTTGTACTTTTTGACTGTTTAAGCTTTATATCCTGAGGAAATCCGAAAATGTCTGCTTAATGTCTCCTGTAACACGTGATGGTGCAGCAATGCATGTAAGACATCCAACATCAAAGCCAGTTCTTCCCCTGATTCTCTTTACTCAGCAGGAGTCTTCTTCTAGCACAATAGCTCCTGAGGAAGGAGAAAACTCCAGTTCTGGACAGGCGACGGGAACTGCTTTTCAGCACGCTCATTGAATCTTTCATCATTGGTTTTATATCTGTGGAGTTTGAATCACTCACTGTATCCTAGAACATTAGGCCTGATCTACGATTTCAGTGAAATTTAAACATCATTAAAGGCTCTGCTGATTCAAAACTAATGACACTCTATCAAAGTCCCCTAAGTTCATTTTCCGGTCATCTTTGTCTGTCTATTTAGGCAATAGTCAAACAATTTCTACAACCTTGAATGGAAATGTATTGGTTCCATGGATATTAAAGGTTCTTGATGAAAACCATCAATTCCCATAAGAAACCTCTGGAATCAAAAGAATTATCGTGGTTAATTTAAGATACTGACACTCCCAGTTTCTGTTAATAAAAAGCAGCTTTCTCATAATTTCAGCAGAACATTTTGAAGAAATTGTCATATATTATGTGAGGGGCCTTCCAATGTCGTGTTGGACAAATCAAATAGGTTGAGAACCACTGTTTACAGGCTAATGCAATGAAGAATAAATGAAAAGGTTGGAGAGTAAGCGAAAAACCAATGCCTCAATGGAAAAAGTCATTTGACACTCTTTTTTTTCTAATTTCCTAGAATGCGTAAAGCAGCCTGCCAGGGCCTAAACGCATGAGGTAACAGCAGGACAAATGCCTGACATTAATTTTCTCATACTCGTGGCAGGATTTGTTTTATTTTTGTTCTTCTAAAATTTCCAAAAAACGATTCACACATTGCTTCAATCCAAAACAAATATTTCAGCATGCTTTGTGCTTACCCAAGGCTACTTTGTAATAGTCGTTCACAACGCCGCGAGTGATCAAACACGTGCCAGCTCTGCAAAAGATTTACGACTGCTTGGGGAAAATTATACACTGATGAACCTGCAAGTTGTAATTTGAGTTGGAACTTATGGTCAGGTTATGCTGGACATGTGCCATTGCCTGCACTTTTGTTAAGGCCTAATATCCATCAATATAGTAACATGCCCAGATCATAGTACACCTTCTGTACCACAGGGACACATATTGAGTAATGGCCCTTTGAGAAAGATTGCTCATAGTGTTGGTTTATCAAAGAGTCTTTAGAAATCAATAAAAAAAGAGAGATCTGCTCGAGCTTCCTTGTAACATCTGAAAGGATACAGACGTGGCTGCTGCATGTCTAATAATTCAAGCTGAACCGTATGTGGAACTGGCACTGGGGCGGAAAGAGGCACAGAGCTGCCATTCACACGTCTAACAAAGGCATTTAGTTTTGGGCTGCTTGAGTGGACACAGCCTATCAAAAAATATTTCCGTAATTAAAAGCCCATTCCCTGGAAAACAAGAAAGAAATCATTGCAACATTGTCAAAAGCAGCTATTATGTGTGCTAACAAACCAAGCTGAAGATTTAATGGGAGCATTAGCTGTTCTAGAAACCATCGAAAAGCATTTTAAAGCTGGCGATGAGGATGAGCAAAGGAGAGGGATTTATGTCTTGTGTTTGTTTAGGATATCCAGTCCAGATCTCTACATGCCCTATCAGATTGCTTCATGCCTTTGAGAACTCGGCGAACTTTCCGCTGCTTTTGCTCATGACTTCTTAGGCACAAAAAAACTATATGGGAGAAGCTGCTTCTTTCTCAAACACACAAACAGGGAAACGTTCCAATTTGTGAGCTTTAAAGGAATACTCCACCGGTTTTCATATTAAACTATGTTATTCCCTTAACTAAGACGATTTGAATCATACCTCTCCCGTCTCAGTGCGTGCACTCTATCGCTCTGTATTGCCGCAAAACTGTGTTAGCACTTAGCTTAGCCC
>JAOTRC010000004.1:15338631-15349153 GCA_027497675.1 Cyprinella lutrensis
CTACGGCTCTTTGTAGTAAATGCCGCTCCATCTGAAAGCAGGTGAAGGTGATTTACTACTAATCAAGGAACCGGCTTATCTGATTAGATGCGCATAACAACATCGTGTGATTAATCGTGCAGCCCTACCAGAACGAGGAACTCATTCTTTCTGAGTCTGATTTTGAGGGGTTGGATGCAGATAAGCAGACGGTTGCCTTGGCAGAGCAGCTTCCTCAGTTTGCCACTTTTGAGGAACTGCTTGATGTTGTCACTTGTGCTGTTGCCAGATGAGAGGCAAGTGATTGTGGGTTCAAAATTACGTTCTCACATCTGCACGAGTGCAGCATCCCAGCCGCTATCTCCTTGAGGTGACCAGATTGTGGAGGAAGCCATACTCTGCTCGTTTGCATATGAAAGCATCATTAACATGCAGTACTCGTCTATGGTCATTATCCACAAGCACGAGGCAATGCCAAAGGTGGAGGAGATGCTTTTGGGCTATCGGTCTCCTTTATCGCCATGGTCGTGGAAGAAACCTGCCTTACCAACTTAGCCTTGCTGAGTAACGTCTAGCTTAGCTAGGAGGGCAGATACGGTTCTTCCTCACAATGGCAGTTCTGCAGGTGTACCAGGCTGAGCTGCTCAAAGATTTGACCATGGTGAGGTATCAGGGATTGAGAAGGTCAAAAAAATTCTGCTAAGCCACAGTTTTAGCCCTCCGGCCAACGAAGCAGATGGCCCTTGCCGCAATGGTTCAATAGCTGCATTGGTTGCCATTGTGGCTCAACGTAAAAGAAAAAGACAAGGCCTTTTTCTTAATGCCCTGATTTCTCCCTCCAACCTGTTAGACAACACAGTAAACAATGCTGACGACAGGTATCAATTGGCGGCGTTCAAGGGGCTCATTCCTCACTCTTTAGGATAAAAAAAAAACTACAGAAATTGTAGGAAAAATTATTCCGTTGTCAGATTTGTGGCTGCTTGGCTACTTGTCCCCAACTTCTCTTAGTGGGTTATTAATGCTATAACCAAAGGATACAGAATTTAGTTTGCTTCCTGTCCACATCTTTTCCGTTGTGACATGGCATTACATCAGTTAGGAGAGAAAGGGGCCATAGAACATGTACCCCTCAAAAGAGCAAGAGGCAGGCTTCTACAGTTGGTACTTAATTGTACTTAAAGGCACACCTTTACAATATATTACCAAAACCCTTGAGATGGTACATCGACTTACGATAGGTTGAATGACACTTCTGCCAGAGCCTGACAGTGTCAGTATAGCTTTTACTTGCACTGTTTCGGGGAGGAACTCGAGCACAAAAAGAACTACAAAATTTGAACACTTCTATGGCATACGTCACTTGCCCCACCTCCCCCAACTTCCTCAGATTCTGACCTGGGGACTCAAATTGCTTTTGATTGTCGTCTGTACGTTTTCATCATGGCCGAACCAACAGCTACAAGGAAGAAGGCAAAGGTTTTGTCAGAGGACACTAACAAAGAAAAAGGGAGAAGGACAAATTAAAAGCCAGGAGGAGGATCAACGTTGGTCCCGCGTTCACTCGCTGGCATAAGCTTAAGGAGGAAGAGGGGTGCCCGACCGATGCTGACGCTTGCCTGCACATAAATGCCGTTTCCACGGTGACCCAAAATCACATAAGCAGTGTATTTTCTGGTATTCCAGGCACAAACGATGGTGTTATGAGTGTAATAAAAATGCCCACAGCCCAGTGTTTCTTTTTTACACACAAACACACCCCGCCACAGTACAGATAAAATTGACTCATGTCAATGGTACATTAAATGTAGTGAACGTGCCCACGACTGAGTGCCCACAAACACTACTGTATACACGACATGTGCCATGGTTTCTGTAAAAACGAAAGTCAGCTCAAGCCAACGGTGTTGAGACTGCTATAAGGGAATCGAGCACAGCCAGGCTGCCTTCCGCGATCGGCACGCCCCCTGTCTCAAACACTGCAAGCACACACAATCTAAAGACATGGGAGGCTGACCGGTTGACTGTTTGTTGACTTTTGCGACAGTGGTGCTGAGCTTGTGGCCTCTAGGGACGCTAGACGTAAAAGTGGCCAAAAGTTTTGCAGTGTGCCTCCTCAGAATCATCCCCCCATGGTTGTAAGGGTCACATTGGGTGGGCGACAAGCAGCTTTGGAAGAAGCCAAGGTTCCTTAAAGTAGGTCTGGCTCGTCGCAGATCTCTCATCTCTCACAATGGACACCTTTCTCAAGGGATGTGGTGCGGTTCTCGATGGCCAACCAGCCAGCGGTTTGTGGGAGAGGACACTTGTCTCTCTTGGCACATAAATTGACTCAAGATGTGGACAGTGTTTCTAGCCCTGAAACCCTTTCTTCTGCAGCTTAAGGGATACCGTGCGTTAGTTTGGACAGATAGGACTTCAGTAGTTTCCTACATAAATCACCAGGACTGGCTGCTTTCCTGCCCCCTTACATTCTGGGGCACGCAAACATGGGGGCAGTCATACCGTCGAGGCAGGGCCTGAGGCCCATGGAATGGCGACTACATCAACAAAGAGTGAAGTCCATATGGAAATGGTACGACAAAGCAGAAGTGGATCTGTTTGCCTCCGAGGAGACAACCCACTGTCCCCTCTGGTTCGCCCTCACACAAGGCTGTGCCTGTACACCTTTCCTCAAATAGCTCTACTCCCAGTAGTTCCAGCAAGGGTCCACCAGGAATGAGTTTGCCTTATTATAGGGGCTCTGTTCTGACTGATCCAAGTGTGGTTCGCAGATCTAGTGTGTTTCTTGGATGGTCTCCCATGGGAGATCCTGATCCAGGGAGATATTCTCTCTCAAGTGAGGGGGATGATATTTCATCCCCGGGCAGAGATATGGAAACTTAGTGCCTGGCCCTAAGCAGCTAATACTTTATTGCCACAAGGGAGCTGCCAGCTTATATAACCCCAAATCAGGGGGAGGCAGCTGTAACCTTCGAAACTTCAGCATATTAAAAAGGGAGCTGCCTGCTAAATCCCCTTAAAAGGAGGTGGCCACCCCCATGTTATCATAGGGGATCTTACCTGTCTCTTAACAGAAACCACATAGAGACGGAAGGTAGATCACCTTACCTTGGAGATCGATGCTGCTGCCTAAATGTTGCACAAAAGAGTGGAGGCCTCAGCAGAACCTCTATCAATACCAAGAAGATGCCAAAATACGCTCAGCCTTAAAGACAGCTTATCACAGCAGCTCACAGAGAGCTGACACACTTGATGTCACTGTCAAGACGGAGCTCAGGTGAGCGGAGGGCTCAGCAGAATTACTCTATACCGAGAGGAGGACTACATTCTCAACCTCAAAGACAGTTTACCAAGGCAGTCTCACAGAAGGTTGATGCACTTGATGTGACTGTCTAGTTGGAGCTCAGGTGAAAAGAGGACTTAGCAGAATGATTCTCTATAGCAATAGGAGGCCAAACAACACTTAACCATAAGGAAAGCTTATCACAGTGACCCACAGAGAGCCAACACATTTGATATCACCGTCCAGACGGAACTCAAGAGAGTGGAGAACTCAGTAGAACAACTCTTTTGCAGGAGGAGGCTAAACAAAGGCCATCTTGAAGGCAGTTTATCACACTTATATTGCTGTCTAAATGGAGCTCAGAAGAGTGGAGGCCTCAGCCGAACGACTCTCTAAAGAAAGAGGACAAAGTACACTCCACCTTAAGGACAGCTTATCACAGCAGCTCACAGAGAGCCTACACTGTTATCATTGTTTTGCTGGAGCTCAAAAGAGCAGAAGCCTCTGAAAAATTACTCTCTATAGTGAGAGGAGGACAAACAACAATAAACCTTAAAGACAGTTTACCACAGGGGTCCACCGAGGGCTGGCACGTTTAATGTCACTGTCTAGATGGAGCTCAGAAGACCAGAGGCCTCTGCAAAACGACTCTCCATAGTGTGAGAAGGCCAAACTACTCTCAACTTTAAAGACAGCTTATCACAGCGGCCCACAGATAGCCAACAAACTTAAAATCACTGTCCAGATGGAGCTCAAGGGAGAGGAGGACGCCAATGCAGAGGCATTCCCATTGCATCGACATCATGACACAGCATCTCGTTTCCCTCTCAGCAAACTTTTTAATTAATAAAATTTAATTTAAATTATTTAATTAATTATTTAAAAGTAAATCCTTAAATGATGCCTGGATGGAACCCCCTAAAAGGTTCTATATATGAAGTGCCTAACAGTTTCTATATAGAACCTTTTCTTCTAAGAGTTTAGTATAAATGTATCTTCAATAAACAGGGCCAGTTTAAGACAGCTGGTTCTCACGGACACTAAAAACACTGTAAAGCAAAGTCTATTCTTTTTCTTCTGCCAGTGTTTGGATTCAGACCATTGTGTTCTAGTGAAAGTTTGTATATTTGAATCCAGAACAACTTCCAGTGAACATGCTATATAATCAGTTGAACTAGCACAGAGGTGAAGTGTTCAAGTTCAAACTGTGTGCTACATATCTGAACACTTTCACTATGCCAACTGGGAGGAAATTAGGAAATTATTTGACTGTTTTCCATGAACTTTATGAACATATTACTATTGTTGTGTCATTGTGAAAATAATGGAACGTTTAAACACACACCCTGTGACTGTTTTCTTGATGATAAAGGAATGGTTCACCCCAAAATTATGTCATTGTTTACTTAGCCACATGTTGTTCTAAGGCTTTACTCATTCTTCCATGGAACACAAAATGTGACATACAATTACAATGAATGAGAAATTGAGATTTTAACCTTAAAAAAGGACAAAAAGCAGCATAAAGGTATCATGAAAATACAATAACAATAGTCCATACCACCTGTGTGCTATATTCCAATCTTCTGAAGCCATACAGCCATTTTTTTTACCAGTCCAATGAGATGTTTCCTAATATGACTGGATAAATGAGTCAGTGAGTTGAATTTGAGAACCGGATCAGGCCGATTCAAGAACAAATCATTCAGACCAGTTTTTTGAACTCTATCAACAAATTCATTGAAAAGAATCGACTAAAATTGAAAAACATCTTATCAGTCGTACATCATTACTTCTGACAAATGCTCATGAACATGCTAAGGAAAGCTATGAGGATGTCACTATTTTCAGTTAAGGATTTTTGTGTGAACTATTTCTTTAAGATTACGATTCATAAAACGTTTCGGTGTTCTGCAAGTAAAGGCTAAACTGTTATTTTATGCCCAGCAGGCTTCTTCTGCCCTGTAGTGCCAACTGCTCATGTCCCAGCAGCACCTTTAACCCAGTGTGTGGGGAAAACAACATTGAGTACATCTCACCCTGCCATGCTGGTTGCAAAAACTACACCATGGATCCTGATAAACCACACAGAATCCAGGTAAATAAATTAACCTGTCAAAACAGAACCTATTTCATGTCATGAAATTGTCATCTCAAGCCAGGGTTCAAGCAGAGTCACTGCATGTATACTGTAGATCTATCCATTTAGACCTTTATTTAGCTCATTACTGAAGCTGGATAGCAGCTCATTGTGAGCCTCTGCTGTACTAGCGACGCCAAGCAAATGACCAGTCATGGTCTGTTAGTGATCAATGGGTTGAATCCAATCAATCGCTAATTAGTAATACTTCCTTGGAGGAAGCTCTTTGGGGACTTAGAACTACTTTAGAGTGTTAAAGCTACTGTATAATTGCCCAACAAGAGACTACAGGAGCAGCTGATGATGAATTACTCTGTATAACACAGCACATATCATACCAAGAGGCAATTATTGTAAGAAATAGACTTGGTTCTGGACTCCTGTGCTGGTTCAATTCAGTCAAAAAAGGAAATGGAGGACACTAGAAGACAATAGAGCACAAGAAAACATTATAAAATGAGTGTTAGTATTAGCAGCACTTTTAGTTGTACTCTTTAAAGTAAAAGTATCCATATAGCATGATGTTTGTAATGAAAATATGCACTCATGCTTGGTTTCTCAACTGGGTTTGCTATAGCAAAATGGACCATAGAAATTGAAAATGATTAATTATTGTATTATTGGTTTGTTATTTTATTATGTGACAGACCATGTTTATCCGTATGAACCTTAATTTATTGAATTCTGGGTCAGATTTAATTTTACTTTGTGTAGTTTTGTTTTTCAATGATATGGACATGTCACACCTAATGTGACAGGTTAATTTGTGTACAGATAAGCCTGTATGTTTTCATAGATATACACGAAATACTAAAAAAACAGTACCTGTATACATGTACTGTATGGGTTACTGGACACTTACCAGTTAACTTAACATTTACAGCTCTCATGTTCATATTGACAAACCCTATCCCATAAAATGTCCACTATCTCTTTCCACACAGATTTTTAGGAACTGCCAGTGTATTCCTGGTATGGGCATCGCAAAGCCTGGCCCTTGTGCCAACTCCTGCCCTCACTATCTCCTGCCTGCAATGCTCATCATATCTCTAGCCGGACTTATTGCCAGCCTAACACACAACCCTATCTACATGATGGTGCTGAGGTAAGAAACACAACATTGCATTCAGTGTGAGAGCTTCAAATGTAAAAAAAAAATAGCTTTTTTAAATTGTTTCTCATCTCTTTTTACTCATTCTGTCTTCAATTATAGGTCAGTTCCTTCAGAAGAGAAGTCGTTTGCCATAGGGGTTCAGTTTCTGCTTTTGAGGGTTCTTAGTAAGTAAATGACCCTACCCTTTTTACTTTTATTTACTTATTCTTTTAAAGTGTTAAAAGTTGTCTTTTCATGAGATTTTTACTGTAAGATCCCTAATAAACAAAAAAAAATGTTAAGAGAAAAGTGGTCAGGGTAAATAACCATTTAAAATTAAAAAAAAATTCTGTGTCTAAATTTTGCAAGTGCAATTGGAAATACTGTAAGCACTATATGCCCCCTTGTGGCGATACAACAGCATAGTTACTGTATATTCATATATACTGTATCTTATTACAACGACATCATTGCAAACTATCTATGCTTATTTAGTGTGTTAGTTCTTATCAATGTATATTTGTTTAAACGTGTAGCATAATGATTTCTCTTTGCTTAGCCTGGCTGCCAGCTCCGGCTTTGTTCGGGATGACCATAGACTCCACGTGTATCTGGTGGAAAACGGCTTGTGGGAAAAAGCAAGGATGTGGCTACTATGACAACAATCTTCTTAGAAACAGGTAGGGATATGTTCTCTTTTGACCTAAATACATTATAAAGGTACATTTGTGTCAAACCCCCTAAAGGTAGGTTTTGAGTTTAGTGAGAAGATTAAACACACATATGGTAGCCTATACTTCACATATATTCAGCAACACAAGGCTAAAAAATAGAAATTAAATTGTGCTAATAAGTTTTATTAGACTAACTTCTAGCACTGATGATGACTAATCATGATGACTCGTTGCAGGTATCTAGGGCTTCAAGTGGGCTATAAGGCGTTAGGCATTGCACTCCTGGCATTTATTGGCTGGAAAATGCAGCGGACCAGAGAGTACAGCTTAGAGAAAAAGCCAGAGGGACCCCTGTGATGCCTCAACCCTGCTTCACCTATCAGATCTCACTTTTGAGAACCTTCTCAGTGAGTTCCCCTGGACATTTCTTGTCAGAAACCCCTCCTTCCAACAACTGGCTGGAAATTTGATGAATTCAGTTTGGATATGCCTCAAGCTGTTACAGAGAGTAACTGCTTGAGTATTTATTTCCCCCCTGCTTGCAAGCAGGGTCCTAACTGGAAATATTCATGGACTTTCAACCTATGCAGTTAGTTTGGTATTAATAAATAACTATGTAAAGTAACTCAAAATTCATCATAATCTTAGCTGCAGTTTTCATCAGCAGGTATTTTGAAGCTGGATTTATGACAGTGGCACCTATGAGGAGAACACAACACATAAGAGAAATGTCTATATATGCTCCTTGCAATTGAATCATGATTCAAAATCTTTTCTTCTATGTGAAGACTATGTGAAGGATGTGGAATGCTCTGTCTCAACTATCGCCAGATGCACACAGATACACAAGTGTGTCAAATATCGAATATAGGTGTGTAGTTTCAATTAAAAGTATAGTAGCCTGAGCAGATTTAAAATGTTACTTTCAAATGTGAAGACGTTTTAAAACTAGGCAACAAATGTTTGTAAAATATATATTTTTATATCTGATATTGCTGTTTTATTATACGCTTTGTGCATATTGTTTTTCCACGGTTCTTAACACAAATGACAAAAGGCTTTTCTTATCGCTGCTTGGAGTAATGAATCGTGACTTTCTGATAATATTTTTATTATGCAACATGTAATGTTTATTTACCAATGTATAAGTTATTTCAAATATAAAATTTGTTCACCAATTGTTGTTGTTGTTTTTTCGGATGTTTATGTTTGTGAAAGACCGTTTGTGCCAAACAAGAAAAAAAATCATGGTTTAGTGATTATAATTATGTTTATGGCATAAAAAGTTTAAATTATGATAGAAATGAGAAACAAAATCATCTTTTTTATTTTAAAAAAATCTAATAATTATGTATCTCAGTTCCAGTTTGTAAGTGACTTTTTATCTCAGAATGGCTCAGTTTTTCATAATTTCATTTTTTTTGTAATAATTATGACTATTTATCTCATTACTCTGAGTTAATATCTTATAAAATCAACTTTTCATCTCATAATTAAAACTTTTTTATGTAAACTAAAAAAAAAATACTGATCACACAAGCAGGCTTTGGATTACCAGCTCAAAAATCAATGAAAAATCAGCTGTGTCAAAGTCAGATTTTTTTTAATGTATTATTAAAATAAGCTATAAAGGAAAGACTCTGCTTACTGAGGGGGCATACAGGATGACGTCATGTTATGTGGGTTGAGACAGCATGACGTCACGTTATGTGGGTTTATATAGCATTACGTCGTGTGTGTGTGTGTGTGTGAGAGAGAGAGTGAGAGAGAGGTGGGGCCGCGCATGCGCAACAGCTATTAAGCGTGACAGCCGATCCAGTGCAGTATTCCACTTTCCAAACGCACAGGAACGCCGCTTTCTCCATCGCGCTGCCCCATCCAGACATTTACACCGGTGGGAACACGCTGTCAAAAAAACAAGCCCTCAAGATGTCTGTGGGAAATGACTTTGGAAACCCTTTAAGGAAATTCAAACTCGTCTTTCTTGGGGAGCAAAGCGGTGAGTGTCATATTGATATTTCCTAGGGAAGTTTCAATAATACGCTTGATTATTGATTATTTACAGGGGTCTGTGTAGGCTGCAACATGATAATATTGATGATGAAATTTTATTTATACATCAAATTCATAAGCCACTGGGTCTAGTGTGGCATGTTATTTTGATCTGTGATGGGATTTACATATTTCATAAGGTTAAAGTTTAATTTTCCGAGAAATAATCACTTTGTTGATCTTTTCTGTGCTTTTTTGCATTCATTTCCTTCAGATATTTATTGCTTAATTGGCAAATTGGTCACTTATTAAGATTTAATTATCAGTTCAACTGATTATCAAGTTTAACGACTTAAAGCTGTTTAATTAATATTAATTAGGCTATAATATTGATGTAATGCTTTTTTAAAAATATATATATATTAAATATTTATATAAATAGCTGATTTTCGTGAATTTAATCTAGTCATGTGCTATGTCTACTGCAGTCCCATATCTAAAGTGTGTTTTTTTATTATTATACTTTTTTTTTACATATGCTATCAGGATATAAAAGTTTCGTAAAGGCCCACCTGGATGCTTTTGCAGATTTCAGTGTTGTGTAAAATGAAGCTGGTGTACTTAGAGAACAGAATGAATAACATAATAAATAAATAAATAATATGGATGTTGAGACACACCCAGTGTGTGCCATTGAGAGAACTTATGTAGCTGCAGCCTGCAGACTCTGCCTGGTATTGTTTCTCTATGATGACAGTGATGGTTAGCTCAGTAATTTTACCTATTGATATGGATGGATGTGTCTCAGCAAATGCAAGTAGGTAGGTTAATGTTTAGCAGGGCAACTCCGCTTTTATTCCCCTTGGCATTCTGCCCGCTGTCGTCATTAAACCTCCTACCAGATGAATTAAGCTTCCAGCAGATCTTATCTGTCCTCAGATCTGTGGGACTTAAGTCTGAGATTGTGCTGCGAAGAGTATGATTCACACTGTGAGAGTAAACAATGGATGCTGCCATGGTACAGAGGCACTGCTTCTCTCCAAGGACTCAGATCCTAGCTTTATTTTGTTGTCTCTTTCTGAAGCCTTTCAGAGATATTGTGAAGTAGCAAAGAGACCCTCCTCACAGCTTTTTGTGGATTTCTCGGGGGGTCGTTGATCCATGCAGAATGTGCTTCAGCTTGTAGATCTTTTCCAGCCATTACTTCCATAAACTCTCAAGTTCAAGTTGTTAGGCTACTGCAGGAGAGATTTGCTTTAGAGGCCTTATACAGTAGTTAACGGGCAAAAGTTTTTGGAAAAAATGCTATTTTAAATGTTGTTAAAGAAGTTTCTTATGCTCATCAAGCCTGCATTTAT
>JAOTRC010000004.1:15364806-15377481 GCA_027497675.1 Cyprinella lutrensis
AGCCAATTTTCGGGTTATGGTCGGGTTAAGGTCACTATTCGGGTTTCTGAAACATTAAGAATAACCCGTTTACATGCTTGAGCAGATATAGTTTCTCTTGTATACATGGAATTGCAATATCCCGATGTAAACGGCGATGCCCGGTTAGCGTCTAGACGTACGGACAAACTTAAGACACAATATACGTCATTTCCGATTCTTTTTCCTGGATCCAAAGACAACAACAACAGCCGCACGCGGATAATGAATAGTTTGGGGCAGATAGCGATCGCCTTTGCTTGCGCTTTGATGCTGGTAACGTTACTGAGCTCGCTCCAAAAGTATGCTGTGCTGTGTCTCGCCATGTTTACTCCGGTACACTGCGTGCGGATTTTTGTATGCGCCGAGAAGTTTCTCTACTCAAAAGAACAAGATTCCTTGCGAATAGAACAGGCACAGAACACAAATCACATTTACATGGCAGTTCGTAACCGGGTTATTGCTAATATTCCGGTTTTGAACGGGATATTGGCTGCATGTAAACGTAGTCATTGTTTAGAGTGTATGCAGTTGCTAAGTTGCTTATACAGTAGTTCAGCCCGTTCTCATCCTTTACCGTCACAAAGAGCTCTATATGACAAAACGGCACTATACTACGCACATGGTACCCTTTATCGTTAATATAACACGCAAACCCAAGTCGTCATAAATCCTTTAGTGTAATATGAGACTACCCTACCCTACCCCACACCTAAACCTACCCATCACAGCGTGTGTTATGTTATCGATAACGGGTGCCATGTGCGTACAATAGCGCCATTTTGTCATTTTTGTCATTTTGCGTTCTATATGAAGCTAAAGGATGAGAATGCGTTGAGTAGTTAGACATACTAATAGTTAGAATGTCTCAAATGGAAGTGTAACCTCACAAACTGTTATATATTTAGAGACAGGAGTTTTTAAAATTAGTGCCACATCTACAATTGTCTGTCTTTTTGCCCAGACTTTGCATAACTAATTAAAATGCTACCTGGATGATTTCCATCTCAAATCTGAGAGTGAGAGTGGCAGAAGTTGGGAGCCTTGTCTGTCAGTACTCTGAGGGTTTATGGTTCTCAGAGCAGCAGTCATTAGACACGTACACATGATTAATGTGAGGCATGACTCTGCTGCTTCTGCTGTCTGCTGGTATTGATGGGCCTCTGACACCAATTATAGCTGAATAATTAGTTGATTGACCTGCTGTTTGGGAATTCTGTTACTCTTAGCACAACTAGTGCAGATCGCATGAGCCTTGAACACAAGATCCTGTGCTGGGTGTGTTTTGGACCAAATAAACCATCTAAACACCAGATTGGCCTGACTGGGTGGCCACCTGGACCAGCTTAATCAAGCTACAACCAGCAAACCACATTACCCTGGGCGAAAAATTGCTTGAACCATCATAAGATGGCTTTTCCTGGTCAGACTGGTCTGATTTGCTGATTTTAGAGGGATTTGGGGCTCTTATCAGACGGTCACCAACTAAACACGGTACAATATACATAGAATAGTAATGTGTGTTGGCAGCCTGCTTAAATACATAATTTACTTATAGTAATGATTTGTTGACACAAACCATTTTAAAGTGGTGCCCAATATGTATATTAAATGATACTCACTCTTGATCAGAGAGAGAGGAAAGCTTGGAGCTTTCGGACTGACCTTCATCCACATTGTTACCTAGATAATGAGCTGTAGGTGGTGTGCCCTGGTCAGAGAGCCGTCTGGCTGCAGACGGAAATGTGTTCACCACAGAAAGGGATGCTCCGCTAGGGGCGAGAAGGCCAACGTTACACAAGAAAGCCATTTATAGGGTCTTGGCTGCAGGGCTAGTTCTAACAGACGGAGCTTAGTTCAAGAGCAATGAGTCACTGCATTAAGACGCACTCTAGACAAAGACTATAGAGTTAGAAAATCAGATAACAGGCAGGGAAGAGAGCTTGGAGAGACAGTATAAGAAACACACACAAGTTGGTGGAAGAAGAAAAAAACAGTAGGAGACAGAGATGCAATATTCAGCACTGCTGCACTGAATGGTACATCACTTTCTATGACGTACGGTCTCCAGAGATATGGAGGAGGACTTGAATCTCTCCGCAGAGCCTGGCGCAAGTTCCTTGTATAATTACCACCCTGTCTAGGATGTATCCTGTGATTTGATTCATGTCAAAAACCTGTCGTCAGTTTGAGAAGAATGAGAAAGGACATTCAAATTTGGAGTTTTATTAGAAAGAAGGACAGAAAAATGCTGTTCATATCTAATCCTTCCTGTGTCTTGCCCTTGGAATATGCCCTTTATAATATGGCATGCTCAGCGGGGTTGAGCTGTGCTCAGTTTTGGTGTTCTTTTTCTCAGACTTTTTACAGATCAGTTTGCACATGTTTATTAAATGTGTTCCCACCTCTGCTGCCATATTAAAATAGCAAAGATCAATAATTCAGCTTCAGTGGGAGTTTAAATTCTCCTCTGTAAGGACTCTCAGTCTCTTTAAACACAAAGAAGGTAAACATTTGTTCGTATCCGTTTAATGAGAGTGTTGGTATCTTAAGGATTTGCTTTTAGAACTGCCATTCGGATTTACAGACGTTCAGCTGCCTGCAATGAACAAATCAAACAAAAATAATTGAAATAGCTCAATAAAACAAGTGTTTCAAATGGTTTTCCCAAATTAAACTTAAAATGCCACTTTTAATTAGGGGTGGTGGTGGCGCAGTGGATAAGACACATGCCTTTGGTGTGAGAGACTGGGTTCGAATCCACTGTGAGATGCCAGTGTGTCCCTGAGCAAGACAATTAACCCCTAGTTGCTCCAGAGGCGTGCAACCTCTGACTTATATACAGCAGCAATTGTAGCAATTGTAAGTCGCTTTGGATAAAAGTGTCAAGTAAATGAATAAATGTAAATGTAATTACTTCTGTAGTCTCAAAGTTGTTTTACCCCTTCATGGCAAGCATCTAGAACACCCGTTCGCTGTTATGGCCTGCTACAAACAAGATGTACAGTATAACCAGCTTCTCAACGCCTTCTTCAATCCCACCAGAGATTTTCCATGGGTTCAAGTCAAGTGACTGCGATGGCCACTGTAGAATCTTCCTGGACTTCTTCTGCAACCTAGCCTTGGTGGAATTTGAGGTATGCTTGGGATCGTCCTTTTGGAAGGTCCAATATCGCCGAAGCTTCAGCTTCCTCACATGGCGTTTTCTTCTAGGATTTCCTGACACTTCAATGAATCCATATTGCCTTCCAAACACTGCAGGTTTCCAGTGCCAGATGCAAAGCAGCCCCTGAGCAACACTGAGCACCACCCTCCTTAACTGTGTAGACAGTGTTCTTTTCAGCAGATGCTTCATTCTTCTTCCTCCAGACATACCGCTGATCCATAGGGCCAAAACACCCCCAAACGTCTGTGGCTTGTTGATATGTTTTTGAGCAAATTAGAGCTGACTTTTCTTGTGCTTTTGGGTCAGTAGTGGTGTACGTCTTGGAGTTCCGGCATGGAAACCGCATGTGTTTAGTATCCTCCTTACTGTACAAGCTAAACTTCAGTGCCTGTTGCCACTAAGTCTTGCTGCATGTCTTTTGCAGTTATTCGAGGGTTTTTCTGAACCTGTCTTCTCATAAATCTGGTTGCAGCCATTGATAGCTTCCATTTTCTGCCCCATCCAGATGGTGTAACCACTGTTCCTTTGAATTGGCAAACTATGCTTCCAACGGTGTCTTTAGGAGCATTTTGTGCCTTCACTTTCTTTTTGTGTCCTGTTCCTTGTTTCTGAATGGCGATGATATCTTATTTTAACTATTCTTTTGACTTAGCTACATTTCTAACCTGCAGTCAAATGTGACGCTTGACAAACCTAGCCAGTTCAGATATTTCATGTGTTCTAGCCCAAGCATTCCTGGTGCAGCTAATGAAGCCCTTAATTATTTGCATCAGGTGGGCTTGAGACAACACCTGTTTTTTTCAGATTTGGGCTGTTGTGAGAGTTTCTATTCAGGGGGTTGAATAATTTAGACTGAATAATAAGTCATTAGAAGTGCCATTTTCAATTGACTTTTCTGGGAAACCACTTGAAACATTTGTTGTGTTGGGCTATTTCAATTAAATTTGTTTGATTTGTTTATTGCAAATAGCTAAAAGTCTTTACATTTTTGCCAATAAACCTGACGTGTGCTGGTTGTTCTTGATGCATGTTGTTGCCACTTTGCTTCATCAGAGTGCCACTGGTGTCAGCAGGAAAGTTTCATGCTCACCTGATCCTATTGGACATGCTTCAAGGGTTAGACGTTTTTGAGTCTTTCAGTTTCCTGTCAGGCAGTCGCTGTGGTTGAAGAGAATCTAATTTAAACATTGAAACATTAAACCAGCCTCTCCTAGCTGACTGGCCTCAAATGGCAGACATATGACTCCCATTTTCTCTCTCAAGGCAATCACAACCCCCTCTGGAGTCATATATTTTAAATCCATTGTCACTACTTTGGTGTGTGTTTGTTGGTGTGCAGTACATTGACCTTATACCATGAAGCAAAACGCTTCATTACACTCTGCTAGTAGAGAGTGAATGGTTCAGCTGAGATTCATTTGCAGTAGAGTGAAGGGTCCTGATCTCTTTTTTTTTTAGCAAGAGGAAAAAATACAGTTACAAATCATCCAAAAAATTTTGGCCATTATAGAGGTCAATCAATGTCTGATGTCTATTGCTGACTGCACAGTACAATGTTTACCCATAATTTGAATATCATTGTACTAAAGTTTTTGGAGATGTACCAAAAACAGAAGAGCATTAAGCATTACGAAAAATATATGCTTTGACACACCCAATGCAGGCTTCTTGCTCTCCCACTCAGGGGTGAGTTTCCCAAAGCCAACTATGGAGTTCAATGGAAATTGCAATCATTTTGGCCAACAATGCGTTTGGGAAACACACCCATGGGCTTCTCTTGTAGACTTGGTCAAAATTTAGAATTCTGGTTCGATTAAACTCACTAGTAATTGTGCAGCATGTCATTTTAGTCTAGTTTAAGACTCTTTACAAGATTAAGTGGCAAAATTTCCTTGGTCAACCAGTATCCATCCATTAATCCATGTTCAATGTAAACAGGAATGCTGAAGCCTCTCCTAGTGAATTGAACCATTGACAGAGAAACACACTTGGATGGATGGCTTTTCCAATAAAGGGCTCACACACACAGGAATAACACTTGCACTCAGAGGAAAAAAAGGGAGGCTAGTCCTCAGCAAGGACTAGCCATATATAACAAACTCAAATTGCAATTTTAAAACTTGTTAAACAATGTCTTGTTTTGGCATTAGGATTTTGGCTATACATATTTTAGCTCTAAAATTCTGAGTTTAGGCTTAGAGAATCCTGCAACAATTACAATCCAGATACTGTTAAAGTACAAATTTTATGAATTTACAGGAGGGTTGATTCTAAAAAGGTGTGTTTTCAGGCTTCATTTGAGTTCTGAGAGGACCATTAAGGGGCATGGATGAACACACCGCTTAATCATTCCATTCATTCCTTTAGCAGAAAGAGGATTACATATAGTAGTCTTCCAAATCCTGCTCAACGAAACCCTCACAGTACATCAAAAGAATGTGAAAATCTGGGATTATTTCTGGGACAAAGAAAATGAGGTGATTGGACTAAAGTCCAGAAAGCAAGTAGTCGGTGGACATTTATTATTAGTAAGGAAGGAAACATAGCAATGATACTAAACCTGTTTACATGCCAAGTGTGTAATTTCTGTGCCACGAGAATCACCAAATGCAAATGAATTTGTCAAATAACGACCCATCCAACAAACAGATATGACTATGTTGACTATGATAGACTGGTTGGGAATTAACCAACCAATACAGTTGGCTCTATTTTAACATAAAAAACATTGTTTTTTTGTAAGGAGCTAACAATGGATGCTTATAAAAAAATCTTACAAAAATCCAGCCCGTTCTCATCCCAAGACATTTAACTGACGCTTTTGACCATTCGTCAACATCTGATGTTTTAAGGGTACCCTTTAACGTGAGTTAGATGATGCTATCTAATCCTAACCCTACCCCAGACCTAAACCTACCCGCGTCATCTAACTGACGCTAAGGCCGTGTGTCCACCAAAGTGTTTTTAGCCAGCTGAATGCAAGACGCTCTGCTGAAGACGCCGTGCTTCGGGTGCTTGAAAGCGTTTTGGCAGCGCAGCGTTTTTTCCATTGAGACGTTTCGTTGCTATGATACACAATAGCCGCAGCACAGTTTGAATGTTGTGACAGTTGGTCAGTCTGGTTTAGTCCTGCCCCTTCTCCACTGTGATTGGACGGCTGGGTAAAAAGTGACAGTGATGAGCGGCTTGAGCGCTGCGTTTTATCCAAAGTTGAACATTTTTCAACTCTCGGCGACCAGTAAAAAACGCCGGGCACTCGGCGCTTCAGCGTGAAAAAAACGCTCAGCGCCTCATTACACTCATGGTGTTTAAAAAACATGGCGCTCCCATTGAAAACAATTGAAAACATACGCCAGGCACGTGGAAAAACGCTTTGGTGGACACACGGCCTAAAGGTAAAGCGTCAGTTGGATGACGCCCTTGGATCGTCATCTAACTGACGTTAAAGGGTACCCTAAAACGTTGGATGTTGACGTATGGTCAAAAGCGTCAGTTAGATGACGTCTTGGGATGAGAATGTGTTGAAAAACATATGTATCTGACCTATAGTATCTCACAAAAGTGAGTACACCCCTCACATTTCAGGCAATATTATAGAATATCTTCTCAAGGGACAATACTATAAAAATGAAACGTGGATATATTTTAGAGTAGTCAATGTGCTGCTTATATAGCAGTACATATGTACCTTTCTCTGAAATAACTCAACATGCAGCCATTATTCATAAAAAAAGAATTGGAAAAAATCCAAGTCCAGGCACTCAGTAGGATGCAAAAGGTAAAACTTTATTGTTATAAGGGCTAAAACATTGAAACCAAAATGTATCAGCCGACTGACCTTCATCAGATTGCTGGTAACAAACTGAGAAGTCACACTTATAATTGCATTGATTTCCAGTGTGCCACTCTGACACTAGCAACACAATTTATTGGCCAATAGAGGCAATAGTTCAAGTCATGTTTTATACAAGTCAATACAGCCATTATTGTCAAAATAGCTGACAACAAAAGTTAGTACACCCTAAGTGAACATGTCAAAACTGTGTTTAAAGTGTCAATATTTTGTGTGGGCACCATTGTTAGCACTGCCTTAATCCTACTAGGCATGGACTTCGCCGTACTTGGCCACTCCATCACCTTCAGCTTCCTCAACAAGGCAGTTGTCATCTTGACGATGTATGTATGACCCTGGCCTGTACTGTAACTCAGTTACAGGGTGTTACCAATCTTCATATAGCCCTAGGCCATCTTTGTGGTGAGAAACAATTCTAATTCTCAAATCCTTAGAGAGTTCTTCACCATGAGGTGACATGTTGAACATTCAGTGGTCAGAAGGCCTATGAGAGAAGTGTACTCAAAGTACAAACTGCTCTAATACAAGATAGACAAATTTGTATGGTCCTGTCAAGCAGACAAAAACATGAACATGCACGTGATGTGAATAACACGTGGCTGTGCATGGTTAAACAATGAACAGCTATTATCACTCAGGGTGCACTCACTTTTGTTGCCAGCCATTTTGATAATAATGGCTGTATTTTGAGTTATTTTCAGAGGATAATAAATATATACTGCTATACAAGCAGCATATTGCCAACTCTAAAATATATACAAGTTTCATTAGTATTGTCCCTTGAGAAGACTCAAATGTTTGCTGAAATGAGAGGGGTGTACTCACTTTTGTGAGATATATGAATGTGTATATTTCGTGACAGTATAGTTGAATATTTCGTTAATTTTTGATGTTTTATTTCTTTAGGTGTTTTCTCTCCTTATTGTAGCCATTGGGGTATATGCCAAAGTTCAAAAGGCGACAGGTATGACAACTATTTTGTGTGCGTTCCTCAGATGTGTGTGGATCAGTTAAGAGGTTTTCTGTGTTTCTTTCTCTCCACAGACACAGTGCGTGAAACGTTCCTCATTGATCCTGCTGTGATTCTCATTGTGGTGGGGGTGGTCATGTTCTTCATCACCTTCTGTGGATGCATCGGAGCTCTGCGCGAAAATATACGGCTCCTTAAAATTGTGAGCAGAAATTGAATTACTTCACGTTGTTAACATATTTATTCAAAGTGACTTATAAGGATTAGGCTTCATTTCATTCCAGTAGTAAGAGGAGTAGGGTGACCACCTGCTAATAAGCCCAAGGGGGGACAATGGGTATGTTTCTGAGGGACAATGTGGGACACTGTTTGGCACGGCAGTGCCCCCACCCCACGGGCAGACTCACTGATAGTTTACCCATATCTAGAATTGTTACTATTGCCTAACTGTTTGTACATGAATAATTGTTAAAAAAAAAAAAAAAGCACATACCTTAGCACATAGTTACGCATTGCCTACAAAATCTCTACAAAATCCTAATGTGTTGCCTAAACACAAGCCATTCATGTTAAGTAAAAAAGAACCAACTGCCATGTGGGCCTTGGTGAAGAAGAAAAGTGATCGCAGAGGGTGGTGAGCTTTGTGGGCTGAAAGACCTCCCTCAACATAGACCCCTCAGGCCAGGAGAAGGTTTCAGAATTAGAACTGAGGAATAGAACAAGATGAAGTTATCTCTATTTTCTGCAGTACTTCTCTCTATAGGATGGATGAGTGTTGTAGTAACAGGTGAGATTTGAGGATTTTAATTCCTGAGCTCTTTGGTTAAATATTGTGGTCTGACCTCAGTGACTTTCACTGAAATATAGAGAAGTTAAGCTGCGTTGTATCTTTATAGGAGAATGTACATTTGTGTACAGATTATGCTGTGAGTGAAATGATTGCTCAACTGAACACAATGATGTGCTTCTCTGAAAGGTGATGCTCATCCACCAAAATGCTGTCTCACTGTGACAAACACCAAAATACCATTTGAAAACATTGTGAAATATGAGATACAGGATCCACGATTGTGTGGTATCAGAGCTGTAAGGCATGTACAAAGTTGTTATATTATTTTACAATTGGAAAGTTTATTTTATTTGTAATTATTTTTGGGTGGATAATTAAACAACAAAAGTTAAAACTTGAAGTATTGTCTTTCCATATGCAGATTCTACACCAAGAAAAACAAAGTTGTTTGTTTAGATCCAGACAGCAAATATGCTAAGATACCAATGTATAAAGGGAATGGAAGAAAGACAACAACACATACTATGTGCTATACCAGTACAACAAACACGATTCCAGCTGTAACTACAACAAACAAAACACCGGGAAAAAAGACTGAGACCAGCACGAGTACAACAGCAACACAAATAGTGACGACAATCGAAACAGCTAGACCAGAAACTGAGACCAGCACGAGTATGTATGTTTTAAATATTAAAAAGAAAAGTGATCGTAGAGGGTGGTGAGCTTTGTGGGCTGAAAGACCTCCCTTAACATAGACCCCTCAGCCCAGAAGAACGTTTCAGAATTAGAAGTGAGCAACAGAACAAGATGAAGTTCTCTCTGTTTTCTGCCGTTCTTTTATCAATAGGATGGATGAGTGTTGTAGCAACAGGTGAGATTTGATAATTTTAATTGCTGTGCTCTCTGTTTAAATATGTGGTTTTGACCTCAGTAACTTTCACTTGACTGAAATGTAGAAAAGTTGAGCTGACATTGTATCTTTATAAGAGAGAGTATGTGTCTGTGAAAGTAATGATAATTGAACTGAACACCATGATGTGCCTCTCCAATAGGTGTTGGTCGTCCACTAAACTGCTGTCTTTCTAGGAAAGACATCAAACCACCATTTGAAAATCTTGTGAAATATGAGATGCAGGATCCAGCATTGTGTGGCACCAGAGCTGTAATGCATGTACAAAGTTATGTTATATTACAATTTGAAAGTTTATTTTATTTGTAATTATTTTGGGGTGGATAATTAAAGAACGAAAGTATTTTCTTTCCATATGCAGATTCTACACCAAGAAAAACAAAGTTGTTTGTTCAGATCCAGATAGCAAATATGCTAAGAAAGGAATGAATATAGTGGATCGAAGAACGATAACAACACCTACTATGTGCTATACCAGTACAATAAACACGATCCCAGCTGTAGATACAACAAACAAAACACCGGGAAAAAAGACTGAGACCATCACGAGTACAACAGCATCACGAATCGTAACGACAATAGAAACATCTAGACCAGAAACTGAGACCAGCACCAGTATGTATGTTTTAAAATACAATATTGAAATGATTTGTGTACACATTTGCATATTTACATATTGATAACTGTGGAGATCAACACAATATGCTCTTCTCCAGCAGAAGACCGGGTCCAGGATTCCATACAGAGCTTAAATAAAAGAGAAACAACTGAAAAAACAGACCAGAGAGATTTTGACAATAGGCCTACTTACTTTTGTTTAAAGAAGGAACAAGCTGAATACTTCTGTATCAAACAGCCGTAAAACATATTCTGCTTGAAAAGTCTGTCATTTTTTATGCTTGTATAATGAAAATCCCAGGATGACTGAATGACTTCTATGTGTAATAAATGAATAAGGTGATGGTAGTAAAAAATCAGCACTTTGAATTCATTTACAAAGTTTATCTCTGTTTTGTCATGATTTGTATTCATGATTTGTGTGCTGACTTGTGTATTGTGTCTTTCTTTAAATTTTACCTAAAATACATTTTAATAATTTTAATAATTTAACTAACACATAACTATATTAATGTATTATGTATAGCTAATTCATATTACACTGTGTCGCTAATATCATCTTTCTTTTTAGTCATTTTTTCTCAGAACTCTAATAAACGTGTAGGCCTACTTTTCACAATTGCCCTCAATTGATTAAAAAAACCCTGAATTCATCTTTTTTTTTTGGGGGGGGGGGGGGTGGATTGCAATTAACTGCACATAACACTTCAACATATCTACTGTAATAATTTCACATCAAATCAATGACGCAGATCTGGCACATCTATTTCTCCCATCTCAAGTCCATTTAAAGACGGTTATAAGAATACTCACCTTGTTTAAGCTATGTTGCAAAACTGAAATACTCACATGACTTTGAAATTATAATATTTGCAGATGAAATAAGGCTGTAGCCTGTATCAGTGTATGCTCCTTTTCCCAAATTTCCAGTTTCATCACATTATTCATCTTTAAAATGATTCTGAATTTGCTGAGCATATTACTTTCACTACCGGTTCTGCTTACTGATAACATTTTGCAGAGATGAAAGATGTTCTGGCAAAACAGAAAATTGCATCTAAACTGGAGTGAAGATGTTAATTAACATTTTATTTAGAACAAATATGGGCATTGATGGTACACATTGTTGGATAAGTTACTCTAACAGTAATTAATACTAATGACATATTCGACAGTGTAATAGCAAGACACTACTAATTACTCTCTCTAAAAAGTATTGCATTACTTATTACTTTCTAAATCCCATATCAAAATTTACCAGATGAAAAATACTAGTATCCTATATTCATGAAACCGTTCTTTAATACTTTCAAATAAATAATACCAAATAATGCATTAATTATTCTTGAACTGACCAAAGCATTTAAAGGTAGAAGGTTACATTATAACATACATAGTTGATGGTAGTTGATAAAATACAGAATAAGGGGATGTGTCCTAACTGTCACGGAGTCACCAGATCAGCATGCTCCGCCCCCTCAGTCATTCCCCCTGTAATTCTGATTCACTGCACCTAACTCCAATTATTTTTTTCTGTTTTGCTATAATCTTTGTATTAACATTTTGTGTGATACCTTGTAGTCTGTGTATTGTTTTCTTAATTTACTTAATCAAAAATATATTAAATAGGAACATGTACTGTAATCTTGTTCATATTATGTTTAGCATTTATTGTTATGTGTGTGTGGTGCTATTGGCTACATAACAAATGGTAAAATATAGAGTGCCTGATGCCTGAATTAGATGTGTATAACATCCAGTGCCTGAAAACTTTATATTGATGCAGCTTAAAGTTTTGAGTGAACTATTATTTAATGCAACAGTCAGATTACATCAAACCCAAACCCCTTTCTCAAACTGTGTGGATAGTGTTAGATGCATATCTTGCATACTGTATATTTCAGGACTCCAGCACAAACGAGAAGGGGAAGTATAGTGGGCAGATCGGGGAGGATGTCAAAACGTTATCACACGGTCTGTTCATCTTTCTATTCCAGACTCTGCTGAACATGTTTTTTTTTTTTTCATATCTACCCTAAGACCCCTTGAAAGCGATTCCCTTCTTAAATAAGACTCAGAAGTTCCATCCATTCATAAACTCACTGTGTGTGGAAAAATATAGCAACATTATGTAGACAGCATGTATGTTAAATGAAATAATAGCTTCTTATTGAACTAAAGGTGTTGTTAAAATATTGTTTGTATACAATATTTAATTGTTATTTATGCTGTGTATTAATTTTAACCCAATAGTAAAATCTTGTGGAAATACTTTAAAGGAGACATATCATGCAAAATCCACTTTTTTAGCCCTTAAATGCATTTTGTTGTATATTTGGAGTGTTTA
>JAOTRC010000004.1:15586562-15597862 GCA_027497675.1 Cyprinella lutrensis
ACTAACGCAGTAACATAATGAGGGTCCATACATACAAAACGAAGCATTGAGAACTGTACAGACTGTTTAATAAGAAGATACATTATAAAGACAGTTCACTTCATATATACACAGCAGGCGCCATCTTAGGAAATAGTCTTGATAAGTCGATCCCCGAACGCCGTTCATACAGTTCAGATCACTTAGCACGACGTTCGTGGTTAGACTTGTCGTGACTGTTTTCCAAGATGGCTCCTGTCTGTATACACGAAGTAAACTGTCTTTATAAAGTATCTTCTTATTAAACGGTCTGTTCACTTACTAAGTTCTCAATGTGTCGTTTTGCATGTATGGACCCTCATTATGTTACTGTGTTAGTGTGGCGCTATTTTGAGCCTTGTTAGTGGTATAAACTAGCGATTTCTTTTTACTTATTCTATACCCCATAAACTAGTGTTATATTCTAAACAGTTTTTAGAAATAAAACTCTTTACACTCGATTATTATGAAATCAAACCTCAGAGAACGATTGACTAGGTTTTGACCAATGTTTTTTTTAGACCAAAGGTTCATTTTGCGCCAGAGTTCTCCTTTAACTGTTAAAAATTTTAAATACATATATTTCCTACAGTAAATTTCCTGTATTGGCTGTAAACGGTCATTTCCATGATTGAGATGATAACAGGCTTGCTAAATGAAACATCATATATTTTTCCGCATGTGCTTAAAGGCCTTTAACCTCTTGAACCCTGATAATTGCTACTCGCAGCTATATATTTTTTCATGCTTTCCTTTTGAGTTGAAAAGTACTTTAGATCTGGGTAATGAAATATGTCTTAATCTTGTTGGCTTACATTTCTAATATAATATCTAATAAAATATTTCTAAATGCTCCTCTCATTCTGACTTTTTTTAGAGCCTGATCAGCTTGTCCCCAGATCAGAGAAAGACCATCATAGACAACACTTCAAAAGGAACTATCACTGAAAGAGTGGCTCCTTCGACTCTCAAAGAGTTCTCTGTCGAATATTTCAGGTACTTGCAGCAACTCTTTGACCACAATATTACATTACATTCTGAAGTGTTTCAGAAGCAAACACTGTGTTGTTTCTGTCATTGTCACAGGCAGCCCATCAAGGATGTGAACAAACAAGTGATCTCCAAGAATGCAGCACCTGAGAGGCTATGGGCAAACTCCAGGGAACCCATCAGACAGCCCCTGCTGAAGAGACTGGTGGGCAACCCTGATTTAAGCCCACAGGCCTGCCAGGCCTTCACTGATATCCTTTACCACACATATTCTAGTTATTATTATTATTATGATATGAACCTTACTTATTGCCACAGTAGTAGTTAACACCTTACCATTTACCTAATACATATACAAATGACATGACGACTGTTGTAATTTGAGGTAGAGTTGTACAAGCACTTAAATCCATGTGTAAGACTTACCAGCTGACCTGGTTGTCCAGGTAGGATACAACCTGAAGTGCGTGCTGATTCCTTGACTGATATAGTGTGCACCTATTCTGAAGTATATGGGTGACTACCCTACCAGACAGATTCAGAGCCCTCTGGAACTCACAGACCAGATCTTCGGTCCACCTACAAAAAATGAGGAACTCAGAGACGAGATCTACTGCCAGATCATGAAACAAATGACCAGCAATAACAACCGGTAATAAACAGCATTACATGCTGATAATATAATTATGTTTCCTATTGAATGCCTGTACACTATCGTTTAAGTGTTCAATGAAGTCTCTTATTCTCACCAACACTGGATTTATTTAATCAAAAATATGGCAAAAACAGTAATCGTGCTATTTAGATTTGCAATTTAAAATAACTGTTTTCTTTTTTAATATATTGAACAATGGGATTTATTTCTGTGATGGCAAAGCTGAATTTTCAGCAGCCATTACTTCAGATAGAAAGAAAAGAACAGAATGGAATTAGAAATCTTTTGCATAAGTCTTTACTGTTACTTTTGATCCATTTAACACATACTTGCTTAAAGTATTGAAATATTAATTCCTTTAAAAAGGTCATGTCTGCTGAAATCATAAGCTCTTTTGAACTTGGCATAATGATGACACAGTTTCACAATAGTTCTGTACAGTTTTACTTTTGGGATTTATGTTGAACCAAAGTCAACTCGCCCATTATAACGGCGAGGGGAGACTATGCAAACTTTAACTTAGATCCGTCAGTGAACCGTTTTTTAATTAGCGTCTTCTTTTTAAGCTTGATCATTTATTATTCAAGAATTAGGTTTGATTACAGTAGTTGTTTTGTATGTTCTTTTGTTTTTCACACCTAATCTTCTTTTCTGATTATGCTTAACTGTTGCCGGTATATTTGATTCAGATGGCATTAAGCTTCAAAAGCTTTAGATTACTTGAGATTAAAGTTCCAAGAGATCCAATCAATTTTCTTTCCAGCACACCACCAAATAATCATAATTTACACCGTTTCAAGTGCCAAAATGTTTCGTATCATTATGAAATTAAATAAGCAATGTGCGTTTCAGGCAATAACTAATAAAAAAAGAAGAAATAGTCAAAGTGGTCCGGCATATAATTAGTCTGTTGTGTATGAGAATCAACAAGCATCAGGTAAATTTAAATTTCACTTAAATGCATCTAAAATCACTATGAAATCAAATTGAAATAGACATTTCTAGGGTTTTGGGGGATTTTGTAGTATTGATTTTAAATGAGTTATCCATCCACATCATGTGCCCTCATAATCTTTAATCAAAATGAATTCAAATCCCTCTTGCAGCGACATCTCTTCCTTTCTGTGATGATTTATTTACCAGCTGTCACTCACATGAGATCACAGGAATAGCAAGAATCTGATCAATTCGATCAAAAAAATAATTTTCTTTTACGAGACGCTCTTTAACTCGGATATATGTCAAAATAGGGATAGTCGCAAACCACTTCTAGACATTTGATAGTAATGTGCAGTTTATATACAGTATATGCCATGTATGTATTTATATGCATATATGGAATTTTAGATGCTATTATTGTAATTATATTAATTTATAATAAATAAATGTTAAGTTAACATGTCCATGTGTTGTTTGTGAATCAGGTACAGTGTGGAGCAGGGCTGGCAGCTGCTGTGGCTGTGCTGCGGTCTCTTCACTCCCAGTAACTCTCTGCTAAAACATGCCCAGCGTTTCATTGAGACACGCAAACGAGAGCAATTGGCCTCAGACTGCCTTCAGAGACTGCAAGGGGCTCGGAGGTATGACGTATGCTTAACCACGTTTCGTTTCGACCCAAACTTTTATCTTTACAAATTAGATCACATGGCTTTGTGGGTAGAAGAAAAAGAAGAAATGCAACGAATAAACAGACTTTAAAGTTGAAATGAATTCCTAAGCTTCATTTATAGAATCACTAAAAGCTAATGTTAAAGTCACTGTCAATAAGCATAATGCTTGTATTGTTTTACTCTTTGAACTTTGGCTGGCTTACCTGGGCGCCATAACCTATTGGAGCTCATCTCAACCAGCATGTGTGTTATATTACTAGACTGCTATACTGTAAACCATATGCTGGCAGTTTAGCATGTTGAAAACAAGCCTGACGTATTTCCATGTTTGAATTGGATAATTGACATGATAATTGATGATTATTGGTGTTTGAAAATGGCACACTGTAGCACAGCAACACCTCTCCTTCTATTAGCATGTTTGGCAGACTGGAGCAAATGCAAAGAAAGTAATAGGATAGTACAGAATTTACAGCGGCTTCATCTGTCACTGCAACTGTTCAAAGACATTTGGTACACTGCCGCATGCCTAGTTGAAATGAGTCCACAAGCTGGGTCACAGATGACAATTCGATTGTTGATTTGTTTGGTGTGATGATATAAAATGTTTACCATATGTTTACTGTGTAGAGGATGACATTTGTCATTGTTTCTGTACTAGAATGGAGCCCAGAAAACTTCCACCTCACCAGGTAGAGGTTGATGCAATTCAGCAGAACAGCACCCAGATCTTCCACAAAATTCAGTTCCCTAATGACACTCAAGAGGTAACACAACACATAAACATATATAGCCTATAGTATACATTAATGTATATTTATACTACGGTCTGTCTGAATACTTGATTCTGATTGGCTGGAAGGTAATAAAACCGTATAATGCACAGGTAGTTCCTAGTCAGTTCAATGAATCACCATCCTATATTAATGTTTTCATCGAAGCACACACACATACGTCCGTCGCACACAGAGAGTGGAGATTGCGCTGCGCACAAACACAAATATTCAGGAGCACATAATCTCGTCTGTGCTGCGCCGCGACTTTTAGTAATACTATTTCGCCATTGAATCGCTACATTATGTTTCTCTGCAACGAGGGGGTTACATATCACTATTAATCACAAATACAATTAAACAAATGTAATATTAAACACTACTTACCTCTGTGTCTGATTCAGGGCGGGTAGAATGCTATCAAATGAGCCGTAAATGACGAAAATAACCCTAAATTTTACCCTTCCGGTAAAATATTGCAAACATTAAAAACTTAAAGTTCTCAGTGCTGGAAAATGATCATGGTAAAAGCGGGATAATCAATCAATCAATCAATCAATCAATCAATCAATCATTTATTTATAGAGCACATTTAAAACACAACCGAAGTTGACCAAAGTGCTTTACAAGGAATAAAAGAGACACAGATATAAAACTGCAATACAAACTTAAAACCAAACGAGACAAGAAGGCATTCAATAATAATAATAAAAAACAAAAAATTAATGCACATTCTTTGTCGTGCATTAAAACAATTTAATGCACAGCTAGCCATGGATAATCCATGGATTATATTGTGTGTGTGTTTATTATTTATATATTTTTATTATTTATTTAAATATTTTCTATTAAACTATTTGTACATATAAATACATTGCTATTATTAATTATGAAAGTATTGCAACAAACTTGAAATTATGTAGCTGTAATGTAACTACAAAAATTCATTAGCACTCTATTACTGTAAAACAAGGGCAAACAATGCAAAACATTCCTGATTGGTTTGTTGTTTGCAACACATTGTGACTGATGTTTTCACGACTATCAATTACATTTGGCAGTTTCAACAAAGCTTAATAGATGTAAGCCAGTTATATAACATTATTTTGGGGACAACCATGTGGAATACATCACCAAAACTTAACATCTCAACATTTAAGTTGTCGTAAAGTCATAAACGTAGAGTTAAAAAAGGGTGGATATACAAAATGTAACATTTTCAATGGCAATGGAGCCATGGCTCCAAATGGCAAGTGACCGTTCTGTCATCTGGCATAAGACTTTCAGAGTGAATAGTGGGCCTTTGTCTGCGTGTGCGTGTGTGTGTGTGTGTGTGTGTGTATTTGTGTGTTTCTGTGCCAGTAGTTTGCACCACAAATTTTTTTGTACAGTTCAACATGTTTTGTACAGTTAACACATGAAATCAATCACTGAATCAATCCAGTGTCTCTGAATTTATTTATTTATTCATTTATCTTTTTATTTATTTATTTTTTTACCTTCTGTACAGAATTTTGAGGTGGCAACCAACACCAAGATAAAAGACCTGGTCCAGAGCGTTTCTCAAAAACTCATGTTGTCCTCTGCTGATGGTTTCAGCCTCTTCGTGAAAACTCCTGATAAGGTTTGTACCCAGACTACCATGATGTATAACTACAGCCATGGCTTTAACCTTGTATTCAGAATCTTAAAAACACATATTGTAAAAAAAAAAACTGATTATTGGGAGACACGTCCCCCTCTGTTTACAGTGGTCAATGATCCCATGTTCCTTTATTAATTTATTGCAGCGATTTTTACACATGCTTTTTCTGTATGTTATTCCGCCGTTCTCTTTCTGTCAGGTTCTGAGTCTGACTGAAACGGACTACTTCTTTGACAGCCTGAGACAGATTACCGATTGGTCCAAGAGAGCTAAGAGAGCGAATCAAGGTGATCTTCAATAGGATCATTGATTAAGTAGAACAAGTTATTCACAAGTCAGTCACTGAATTCTAATCGTATTGACATTACTGACACTGTTTTAAACAGCAGGGGGTCCAGTGACTGTCCCTTACACTGTTTTCTTTATGAGAAAACTATGGTTCAACATTAGCCCTGGGAGAGATGTGGAGGCAGATCTGATCTTCCATTACCCACAGGTACTGTCATCTTGATAGTGCATGGATTCCCATGTAAGAACTGTATATTTGTAACTTGGGTGGAAAAACATTCAAAAATTTGGGGTCAATGTGATTTTTGTAAACACTTTTATTCAGGATGCAATTAAATTGATAGAAAGATACAGTAAATACATTTATAATGCTACAAAAGATTTCTTTTTCAAATAAATGCTGTTATTTCTATTCATTAAACAAATGTGAAAAAAAAAATGTAATGGTTTCCACAAACATTAAGTTTTCAACATTGATAATGATAATTATTCTTGAGCACCAAATTAGCATATTAGAATGATTTCTGAATGATTATGTGACGCAAGACTGGAATTGCGGTGGAAATATTAATATTTCACAATATTACTGTTTAAATTATATTTTTTTTTCCTTTTTGTCACACTATTTAGGAGTTGCCGAAATACTTGAGAGGTTATCACCGTTGTACCAAAGAAGAAATGGTGGCTCTCGCCGCTCTCCTCTTCAGAGTGAAAGTGGACAATGATAAAACTCAGTTACCCATGATTCCTAGGATGCTGAAAGACCTGGTACCTAATGACCAACTTAAAGCCATGTCTGCTGATGAATGGAAGAAGGTCAGTTCCAGTACACTGCTCTTCTAAGCATTTATGAATGAATGCAGCGGATATGCAATATTATGTTTCTAAAGTGTTTCTTGTACACAATCATTCCTCAACAGCACATTTCTGCTGAGTACAATAAGCAAGCGGGCATGTCTGTGGATCAGGCAATGATTGGCTTTTTAAAGATTGTCTATAAATGGCCTACATTTGGCTGTGCCTTTTTTGATGTGAAAGTAAGCAATTTCAGCCTGTATCACAATAACAATTTTGCTAATATTGCTTTTAAGAACTGTGAATAAGATGATGCTTGATATTACAGCAAACATCAGAGCCCAATTTCCCTGACATTGTGAGGATTGCCATCAGTAAACAGGGCGTCACTATCATTCACCCCAAAACAAAGGTATCATCAAATGACCAAAACACTTTTAACAAGTATTTAAGACCTCAATGAGTGGTAAAACTGTAAGCTTGAAAGTGAAGTTGCATTGTCTGCTTAAAATATGAATCATTTTGTTGGACTAATCAAATTCTTCTTCTGTTCAAGGACATTCTGGCAGTGCATCCATACAACAAGATTGCAAACTGGTGCAGTGGAAGCACATACTTCCACATGACTGTAGGAAACCTTGTCAAAGGGAACAAAATCCTGTGTGAAACTTCCCTGGTAAGTGACAAAGATGTTGCTTACTCCAGTCAAAGAAATGACTCAAAAGAATCTCAAAATAACAGAATTCTGTGTTCATTAGGGCTATAAAATAGACGACCTGCTGACTTCCTACGTCAACATGTATCTTAATGAGAGGAGAGGACAAAGAAGAAATCAGCACTTTGACTAAAGATAACAACAGCAATGAGTTTACTTTCCCTTTCTTTAAGGGCACACAATCACATGGAAACCGTACACTCTTAGAAAAAAGGGTTCATTAGGGTTCTTTTCTCAACTCCAAAGAAACTTTTATGCTTCTATAATGACAAGAAAGAACCATTTTGGCACAAAGGTTCTTTATAGGCTATTATTCATTCATATATACTAGAGCCTGACCGAATTATCGGCAGGCCGATATTATCGGCCAATATTAGGCATTTCCCAAACTATCGGTATCGGCAGTTATAATGGCCGATAACTGAATATTTCAAAAATAAAAAAAAAACGGGTGAAACATGCTTCAACCATGTCATGAGTGTTGGAGTTGTATAATTTGTCCATCAGAGACCACTCTACACTGTCCTTGTTGGCAACACTCGTGTATAATGCGCCACACATCCTGCTGATCCAGGTTGCAGGTAGCTTTTAAGGCAATGTAGGGACTAATTATAATTTTATTTATCAGAACTTTAATATATTTTGATGTTCCTCTGTTCTGTTGTGACAATAAAAGAAACATGTTTCTTTTTAAAATGCAGTTAAAACTCCGCTTCAAAATGTCTTTTCATCAGTAAATCTGGATAAATTGAGCTCATCTTGAAACTGTACATTGAGCTCTTTCTGCCAGTAGGAGGCAGTGTCGCATTGAGCTTGTGGATTGAGAGAGTAAAGATTAAAACAAACTGTATAAAAATGATTGTATCTTAGATTGAATTTTGCCTATTAAAAAGTCTCAAAATAGTATCTATGAATTCCTAGATTTCATAACAGTGATAAACATGTTTTAAATGTGATTTCTAGAGCAATTGCACACTTTTCTCCATTGTTCAATGGTTTTTATTGGGAAAAGTTTTATTTAATCAAGAAAGAGCCATGGTTTTCCTTTAAATAAATAACAATTAACAAATAAATTATTCTTCTGGATGGAAAAAAGACTTTAATTTTTTATTTTTTTATGACAGCTTTACTCTTTAATGTGCAGGCTGATAGTTATTTTTATTTGGCATGTTGTGCTCATTTAAACAAACAAGTCAGCTACAGCTTAGCAGTAATAGTTACTCTAAAGACAGAACCACATGTTTAGAGCGCTGAACTGGTTCAGAAACAGAAATACAATACACGATACGGAAACGTAAGGAAAATCCTGTGGTGCAGTGAACATGACAAATCAAGTACAAAAATAACAGCTAAAACATAATCGTAGTCATCAATTGAACAATTTTACTTTCACCATAGAAAGAAACATAAGAATGGTGTTCTAGCTGACGGGTTTGGTGGTATTTGCACGTTCATATCTGTGTTTTCAAGCGTGTTTTTGATCGATTAAACGACGGAGAAAGTTTTCTGTGGCCGATCTCTACAGACCAGCAGGAGTCGCCATGACGCTCTTCAGTCCGCCGGTAACACCACTGAAGAAGAGGAAGCGGTGAGACAGGTTTGTTTATGTTTTTAACTGTTTTTTTCTGTCTGAAACGTTTTAATGTGCTTTAAATGAACTACTTATTCGCTTTTTATCATTAAAAAACCGAATTAACCATGGTTTTACCACAGTAACCATAGTAAAGGATATTTGTAGCTCTAAAACACGTTTCCCAGCTAACTTATGTTTTAACTGTGATATTTGTAATAGTTAACATGTTTAATTTTCAATGCTGGACGCGTAGAAACGAGTACAAGTATCACATTAACATGTTTAATTTCTGAAATCTGCGTTTAAATCCATCAGTTTTAGAAAATGATAATGTTTTATAATGATATTCTTACGATAATGAATTTAAACGTAGACTTGCCTGAACATATGTTTATTTACATCTGAAAACAATGTCTATTGGTATGTTAACATTATTAGAAAATGTAATCATACATTATTTCTTATTCTGATTGTCATTTTGAGTTTAAATCATAATTTTCAGTGTTAGATAATTATAAATGTGTCTTGTAATAACAATGATGTGTTTGTCTTCAGATGTTGACCATGAGAGCGCAGATGGATGTGAACTGCTGTAAATCAGTAGGAACGGATCTGTCCATGCTGGATATTGAGGATTTCATCACTGAAATCTGTCAGCTGAAGAAAGAGGTGGCGTCACTGGAGGCAAAGCTGAGAGAAAGAGGAGACAAACCCGACAGAGAGGTTTGAGCAGCTCATCATTTCATCCTTCAGCTCAATCTCTGTCTGTTTGTCCAATGAAAATTTGTTTTTAAGTTGATTTATAATAACACAAGGACAGATTTAGCATATATTTTGTGTTTTGCACTCTCAGGATTCAGTCTGGAGCGTCAGAGATCAGAGATCCAGAGACACACAGGACTCAGAGATCAGCCTCAGTTTACTGTGTTACACTGAGACTCAAGATCATGGATCCACTGATCAAACCTCTGACTGTAACGCTGATCAAACTTCTGTCTTTAACGCTGATCAAACCTCTGACTGTAACGCTGAAGAACAGCTGACGCCGCCGAAGATGTGCTCCGTCAAACTGATTGACTGCAGAAATTCAAAGGAGACGAGAGAGGAAACCACTGCAGAGAAAGTACAGAGCGATGATGATGATGACGACGGCAATGAAAATGATGATCACTGTAATGGTGACTTCATTCCCTCAGATACGGGTATGTTTCTTCCTTTAAAAAATTATCTTAAAGGGATAGTTCTCCCAAAAACTAAAATTATCCCATGATTTGCATCATCCACCGTAAGTCACCCACATGGTTAAAAAGGCCTTATGAAGCAAAGCAATGTGTTTTTGTAAGAAAAACCTCCATATTTAAAACCTTATAAACTAAAATAACTAGCTTCCGATAGGTCGATTTACGGCGAAAGAGTAACCTTTGACTTGACGCATGACGTACTAATGAATGCGGAACCGTTCGATAGAGCAAAATGAAACAATAATCACGAATTAGAAGCCTAAAATGATAATTATTGAAGAGAAATGTGGGAGGAGCTTGAGTTTGTTGTGTTTGAACGCGTGACGTACGTTTGAGAAGCTCAAAGCTCTACTTGATTCGTCAAGTGTTAACCTCTTTTGGCATAAGACGAGTCCCATAGGCCGTCTGCTAGTTATTATAGTTTTTAAAATGACAAATATGGTCGTTTTTCTTACACAAACGCATCTGGACACGTATGGATTACTGTTATGATGGATGGACGCACTTTTATGGGCTTCTAAATCCAAGTTGCCGTTCACTCCCATTATAAAGCTTGGATATTTTTTAATGTAACTCTTGATTGTGTTTGGCTGAAGGAAGAAAGTCTATTATGGTTTGAGGGCGAGTAAATTATGGGGTATTTAAACATATCCCTTTTAGCTACCTTATCAATAAATGTTTTACAAATGAAAGTTTAATGGGGTAGTTCACTTTGAAATAGATTTTTGGTATGTTTTGTCTTACCTCAAGGGCATCCGAGATGTAGGTGTCCATGTTTCCACAGTATTTTCAATTTTAGTGCAAAACAAGTTTTTTGAGGAAAGCATTTCAGGATTTTTCTCCACACAATGGACTTCAACGGTAAACAAATTGTTGAAGTTCAAATCAATGCAGGTTTAAATGGTTTTGAAGATCTTCATATGTAGGGTTGGGTATCGAGAATCGAGTATCGATTGGAACCGGGACTAACTTTTCGTTTTTCCCGGAATCGTTCAAA